>JBBPMP010000006.1:0-123494 GCA_038090395.1 Boletales sp. KT-2023a
GTGTGTATGTTTAGTAATTCCCTCAACAAACCCAGGACGGAAATTGTTGCTCACACCCCCCATCATCGTCAGCCCAACATCAACTTACTTTAGCGTTCACAGAACGTTAGCTTAACTTGGGCGTGTACTATTCCTCACCGCCACCATCGATGGTGCTCGCGTCATATCCGGTTGCCTTTCGACAAAGGGTCGAACAGGGACCTTGCTCGCCTCTCCCCTCTCTTGTGTGCGGACCGGTAACGTGGCCGATCGTAGATACCTTCGCGGCGTGCTCTGTTGCGGATTTGAGGGTGTAATCCCCTCTGGCAATGACGCAAGGCGTGGGCCACGAGGCCCACGGACGCTAAGCCGGGATCCGAGCGATCTCGAACCTGTCATCTGTCCAGTTTCCGTAACGAAATTGTATATCCGCGAGTCAGTCCCAATGAGATGATCGATCTCGTCCAAAGACGTCGTAACATTCAGACGTTGTGTGATGGTATCGGTCGACTCCGTGGGATAGACGGATGGCGAGTCCCCGCTGCCATTCTCTGTGGAGACTCCAACCCGAGAAGCAAACGACTTTTCCGTCATGGTTGACCTGATCTCATCTTCATGCGCCACTACCGTCATATCTGTGCCAGAATACTTCATTCCAGGCACGGTTTCTCCCACTTGCTCGTTGTATCGTGACTTGCGATACCAGGTGTCACTGCGCCCCAACTGCGGCTTGACGCGGAGCCGACCATGTGATTCGGAAATGGCAGATGTTGGTGGGGGATCGATGGACAGGAAGCTGATGATCCTGATAGGCAGTGTAACTTCGACGTCGGAGGACAGACCACCTGTGGTAACACTGACGTTGAGGGTGTACTCCACTTCCAGCAGCCTCACACGAGGCACGGACAAAGCATCAGACTATCATTCGTCCATCAAAACACTGCATGCAAAACAAGGTGAGATTAAACTTACGGGGATGTCGATGTGATGCACAAAGTCTGACGCATCCCCGGACCTGACCCCCGTCCACCACCCTTTTGCGCTCGCATGCCCTCTGACGCACTTTTGCCCCATCACCAACGCACTCGTGACGACAACCTTTCTCATCGTCATCGTCTCACACGCATCTGGGTCTGTATCAATAATCCCGTTTCGTCCTCTGAGTGGTTTGAATACAGTCGTGGTCCTTGAAAGGGTAATAGAGGCACCCTTTACCGTCTTCTTCGAATCGTTGACGACTCGCAGGTGAACTACACATCGTTGCCCAGCAACCCAATAGAGCCGATGCAGCGCCGCGGTCAACCTTACTTTTCCGCTCCCTCCCATGAAAACGGTCCTTGCAGCTTCGCTCACCAGTGGACGCGATGCCGGCGACAGCTTTGTGGTAAACGAGAACCGAGGCCAGATTTCGCAAGACCGGTAAAAATGAGCAACGGATTCTGTGACCGTTTCTAGGTCTTTCAGCCTAAGCGATGCCATTGCAAAATACCTGAGCGTCACGCCCGAGTGAACGTTTATTGTGCCCTTGGCAATGCCACAAGTCCCGTCCGCAGGAAGCGTCAACGAAAATGGCAGCATGTGGATGCCCTCTTTCGCCTCTGCCCAGCCGTCTTTATCGGGCGGGCTTGC
This sequence comes from Boletales sp. KT-2023a, assembly GCA_038090395.1. Lineage (NCBI taxonomy): Eukaryota > Fungi > Basidiomycota > Agaricomycetes > Boletales > Boletales sp. KT-2023a. Next base: position 1,609 of record JBBPMP010000006.1, read on the forward strand.
CAAGACAGAATCCCAAGCAGGTGCGACGTGGGATAAGAGGGCTGTACACTGATAGAAAGTGCACCGAGTGTTTCCGTATGGAATTGCTTCGTATCCTACGACGCGAACCTTTGCCTTGGAAAGGAGGATCGGGGAATTGTGATTCTTGCTGGCATTCTTGTGGACATGGATGATGATACTGCCCTTGAGGGCGCTGCCTTGGACGCATGTTTCACTTTCAAGCAAGATATCTAGCTCAACGCGAGCGCGAGGCTTCGCCTTTTCGAGAGCGAGGGTATCAGGAGAGTTGTCAATGATAGAAGGAGCACCGACACCAGCAGCTCTATGGAAGGACGTGGACGGGACGAGGGACGCGTTGCGCTTCAAGCGAAACGCAGAGTTTCCGAGAAGGGCACGTAGCTCGTACGTGCTCTTGTGGGGAGGGGCAGAGATCTGTAACAAGGTGTCGCTGGTAGACAGGCCCACGCCGTGGGGAGTGAGGCCAAGGTCGTCCCCAACCTTGTTCTTGCCTTTGACCGAGCTCCTGCTGCTTCTCCAGGTGGGCTTTCGGCTGATCGGCTCTTGAGCATCCTCACGCCAAATGTCCTTTCCCAAGTCCAACGCCAACCCTAGCGCCGTCGGAACAGCGCTCCCACTTTGGGCACAAATACCCTGTCCGATTCTCTGTCCGACAAGGTACCCTGCATCACCTGGCTGGGCATAGACGTCCAGCTCTACCAAGGGGCCGCCCATCTCGGCGACAGCAAAACCGTGCATGGAGGACATGGAGCGGAGGGATGGAAACCAGTTGGAGGAGGCGATGTCAGAGGAAATGGCATGGTGGTTGATTGGATATGCGGCGGCATCGGAGGAGTTGGCAGGGATTCCAGATCGATCGATGGGGGGTAATATGAGAGAAGAAGTAGTCGAGGACGTAACAAAGGTTGAGGAAGGGATTGTAGACAAGTTTGGGGCGATGAGGATGGAGGATCTGCGTTTGGATGCGAGATTGTCGCGGTATGCAGTTGCGAGCACAGACATTGGTTAATCACGCGTTGTTGGGACGATCGGTAGGTTGGTAGATGCTGTGGAACAGGAGGAGCACGCACAGCTCGCGAAGGTGTACGGTGTTCATTTAGAAGGAGACTGTCCGTTTGTTGGTACGGCAAAGAAGCAGACCCGTCTCGATCCAGTCCGACGGTAAGTGGTTTGCCCGGAGTGGGCATTGTGTTCTGGACTGGTGGTCAAGACAAGACAGACATACCACGTCATGAACGCGAGGCATTGGGGCTAAGCCATCCTGTGTTACAAGTCAGTCCTGGTAGAACAATATGAACAATGACATCCGACCTCGTGTCGTGCACGCGAACTGCGTCATTTGCCGTATATAAACAGCAAAGTCCATTTAGATCGACCCCAGACCAACACAACAACAACGACATGTCCCTTGGACTACCACCAATCTCTGGCTCGCTCAAATCCATCGCACCGTACCTCCAACGCACCGAGGAGCTCGTCGAACGCGAGCCCGTCGTCGCATATTGGTGTAGGTCTTCATATGATTTGCCTCATATGCCACCTCACACTAACCCCGCAGGTGCCTACTATGCCGCCCAGCTGGGCATATCCCTCAAGGCCCAGGACAGCAACTCCCGGAACCTCCTCCGGAATCTTCTCGATGCCCTCGAACGCCTCAAGAAAGAAATAGGCCCAAATGATGCCATCGACATCGAACCAGCCAGCGCAGCATACGTCGAAAACTTTGCTCTCAGAGTATTCAAGATGGCAGACGACGAGGACCGAGCTGGCCGTGCATCAAAGTATTCCCCGTCCTTCGTCGTGCGGGACGACGTCTCACCCTTCTCGTTACAGGTCTACCGCTAAAAAGTTCCTGGCAGCTGCCAGCTTCTTTGAAGTCCTGCGCGTCTTCCCAAAAGCTGACGTCTCGGAATCGGTACGCACACAGCTAACCTAATATGCACACCAGCTAACGGTTGTGCAGACGGAGAGCAAGTTGAAGTATGCTAAATGGAAGGCAGCAGACATTGCTAAAGCCTTCCGCGAAGGCAGACGCCCCATTGCAGGCCCTGCAGGGTCTCAACTAGACCCTGAGCCTCTTCCTTCGTTGGATCAGCTTGCGCCAGAGCAGCAGCCTCCGACGCCACCAAAGCCAACTCCCCGGGAACCATCTCCCCCATCATCTCGCTCCCCGAAACGCCAATCTCCGCCACCCTCCATCCCACCTGAGGACATTGCACGCGCAAACCGTCTCCCGATCGTATCAGGTCAGGATAAACACGACAATGAGGCCCTCAGCCCTGGGCGTTGGAGTACTACCGCCACGCCCGGATTTGATTCGGAAAGCGCACCGAGTCTGCATGGCGTGAATAGCACTAGCGTGAGCTCTGACAATCTTAACAACTGGCACGAACACGCCGTCGATCCAGTGACGGGCACCACAGCTCAATCTAGCAGCAAACTGCAGACTGCGTGGGTTAGCACTGAGATGGAAGGTGCGCCTAGCGACGAGGAACCCGTGGAGGACGCCTACCTCAACACGGACTCTCGCATCAGTCGGGGCAGGGTGCGTTTTGCCCTTGGCGAATCCCGTGAATCCTCTCCGCCCAAACACGAGCTAGCATCCCCACCTTTCGTCGCCCAAGACCTCTCCTCACCACCACCCATCGTTGCCGATCTTCCACCTGGATTTGTACCCACCGGACCACAACCTTTTTCGCCTGGCCCTTCCTTCGTCGTGCCACCACCGCCGCCACATGTGCCTCACGCCATACCACCCTTCTCTGTACCTCAATCTCCAGTCATGTCCTTATTGCCCCCCGCACCCCCCGCGATCGATCATATGCACATTCCCGCATATCCACCGCCACGAGAAGTGGAGCTGACGCCAAAACTCATATCAAAGGCGCAGAAGCACTGCAGATTCGCCATCTCGGCACTTGATTATGAAGACCGGCAACATGCAATCAGAGAGTTGAAAGCTGCACTGGAGACTTTGGGCGTGCAAATTTGAAGGAGACCGTGGCAACAAGCTGGGCTGGTTCCAGTTGTCCGCATCGTAATACTGTATTTATGTGCTTTCGAGATTTATTTACCTACTAGTGTATCCTGTGTATCTTTGATTACTGACCTGTGCCGATGCATGAGAGCTTTATGATACACGACTACTAATGCTACCGTTTTCAATAATCGTCCGGTAGTACATCACTTGATTCCTTGCAGGATAGATTGTCTGGGATCCATATCAGCTGGACTCTCTACATGTGGGACGCCAGGTATGATCTTTGGCAATGCCCGTGGCAAGACAGGGGCAACAATAGACACAGGTCTAGGTCGGCCGCTCGGCTCTGCCAGGGAGACCGGAGGTACTAGCGTCGATATGGGTGAAGCAGGCGGCGAAAGCGGCACCGGTGGAGGCGTAACCGAGCTGAAGGCTTGAGATGGTGAAATGGACAAAAGCGGAGACGATGGTTGTCCTACGTGGGTCGGAGATGCCGTGGAAATATTAGACGGTGCGGGCGATGTGTCCGTACGGGACGGTGTCACCGGGATGTCAAAGAGCGGGGCTGGCAGCGCATGAAAGGTCTTGAGAGCCACCGAGAGGTCGTCAAGCTGTCGAGGCGAATGAACATACCATTGGCATGAGGCGCGACCAGACTACGCACCTTGTTCATGATACCGCCGATCGCGACCTTGCGCTGTGTAAACTGCTCTGCAAGTCTGGCAAACTCTTCGTCTCGCCGCTTCTTGCCATACCCGTGTATATCGTCTTCGTCTTCTTCGTCTTCATCCTCCTCGCCATCAGAGTGGTCGGTGGAAAGCTCAGAGATGGCTGCACCAGTGCTGGCACGAGCCTCTGGTTCCTGTTCCTCTGCCTCCTCGTCGCCCACCAGCAGAGTTTGACCCCTCTTCGACCCCTTCCTGCGCTCAGCGTTCCCGCCCTCACTTGTGCCGACACCCGGCATGCTACCGGTGTGGGTATTGACCAAACCCCTTCCGCCCACACCCTCCATGTCGGCATGCATCACCGCTATCTCTGCCTGCAGCTCCAGAATGCGCTCGAGACTCGACCACAACTTGCGGTCGTCGTTCGTCGGAGGGGAAGCAAGCGAAGGCAGCTCCGCCAGTACGGTCGCAGACGGGGATACGGGCGTGCGCTCACCGAGCCTCGCACCCGAAAACGGATCGTAGATCGGAAATGTAGGACCCAGCCGCGCAGAAGTTTGCATCGAGCCCGAGGGAGGTTGGAGCACTGAGTCAGACGTGAGCGACACAGACGGCTGCGGCGCGTTCGAGGACGGTGGTGGGGTCGCATGCGCCAAGTCGGCCGTTGCCCGGGCTGGGATGGACTTGCCGAATACTTGAGCGATGATGGCGTCCTGAGGCGTGAACAGGGCGTCTTCTCCAGGACGTTCTGGCTCAAAGACCCGCTGCACGCCATCGCGCGGGTGCGTGGAGGCAGTCAAGCTGGGAGCTAGTGCGTCAGACGTTCTTAGCGTTGCTGACTCTTTTTCTGCGCTGTGACCGAGGCTGGGGGTAGGTGGGTAGATGCTTGGGTCGTTGATATGTGCGTGAACCTCGTCGAGGGGTACATCAGAGGCAGAAGTCAAGCCTGGCGTCTGCAGGGGCCCGAGGGTGGAGGGTGTGACGGACGATGCATCCGAATGGCCTGGCTGGGCATCATCGAGAGCAGGTTGTGGGCTGGAAGGTCGTGGTAGTTGAGAATGACGACTCGACTTGCTACCAAACCACGAATTCAACATGGACATGGCATTAGAACAAGACTAGTGTACGAAAAAGGTTCCGATACAACCAGTATCCAGTCTCTTTCTCATTCCTTCCGCATCAGTCTCAATCTGTAGTTTCCGACGAGATAGTCATTTTCCAACTCTAGTAAGTTGAGAGACTAGGTGTCTTCTGCTGGAGTGACTTTGAATATCTTTACCGCAAGCTCCGCATCTACTGGATCGGAAATCTGTAATAAAGGATTCCCAGAGATATCATGAGCAACTTCCACCGTCTTTGACACCTTTCCTGGGTTGCAACGTCGAGTCACCAATAAACCGACCCTTGTGTGCGAACGACGACACACCAATCTCGTCCAAGAAATATACCAACGTTTCTTCGTTTCGCACGGTGAGTGCAATGAGCGCTAATTGAACACGTTCACACGAAAGGGCGAGATAAATAGTCTTGACGAGGGGAGGTACGAGCATGGGATCAAAGACCTATTAAAATTCAGTTCATCTACCACTGTCCGAATCCCGTGCATGGGTTGTCCGGGAGGTGAAATACACACGATGTCTGCCCCGAGTATGATGTCTGCCTTGGCTTCACTAAAGAACAATCTCAAGCTTTCGTGGTCCGATAATGAATCCAACCAGTTCAACGACTTGCAATCTATGTTTGGATGAGTTGAAGATTTGTCTGGGACATTCAGTCAGGCACAACTCGAAAGGAGAAAGGCGGGCATGTGTTGTCCAACTTACTACATGGTAGCCTGGCATTGCTTTGACAGCGCGCGAGCACGGTGGAATTCACGTCAGTCAGACAGATGGATGGTAGCTCGCGATCAAAGGGGGTCGCAGCATGGAGCTGCAAACCTGCGACTAGAATACCAACGAATCCAGTTCCACTCCCTAATTCGAGCACATTGCAAGCGCTCACAAGGTCTGTATACCGATTTTGACTGAGAATGAGGTTAAAGCTTATTCACGCTTGCGACTCACCAGGATGCTGAATGAGGTACTGTGCCAGGACAAGACTCGCTCGCCAGGTTCTGAGGCCCGTTGTCCCTACCTCGATGATGGACCGCGACTCCAAAAGAGTTATTGTCTCATAAGTGTCGACGTGAGGAAACTTCCAGTAATGGGTGATGAACGAGTCGGTAGGCGCTTCTAAGCTGTTGGACGCGATAGTATGGATCCACGGTTGCATCTACGCCGAACACGACGCGTACCGCGAACCTGTCCTCAGAGACAAATAATGGGTATAAATGCACTCGTCGATCTCATCGTCCTGAACACAAATCAAGGACAGGCAGCATACTAATGATGATTTCACACATACTGCGCTTCGACTCAGATTTTCAAGTCGAACAAGTGCCCACTTCCAGAAGCTTTGTTGATAAGACTGTGATGGAGGGTAGTGCTTCAGATGGTGGTCACAAAGTAGCTTTCTCAAGAAAAACTCGTGGGCGACGTCAAAGGGTATGTCTGAAGGAAGGGTTAGATTTTGTACGGGCACGAGGGCCGAGTAACCGAAGAGCAACAAGGAAAGAGATCGTTCCATCCAAGAGTCCGACCCTAAAGTATCACCCACACGCGATGAATTTTGCCTCGACTAAGTTCCAATGATCCTTCGTCTGCACCACGCGCCGTCAAGGCTATTCATCTCGACGCGCGTGCATGAGCCGCGGTTGACGTTCTCCTCATCAGCCATCTCCTTTGCGCGCGGACAGCGACAACGGCCCGCCGGAGAACAAGCCAGCTTGGAAGCAGCACAGTCCAAGGAAGCCGAGAATGAGAATGAGAACGGGTTTGATGAAGACGAAAGCGTGGACCAACCGGGACTCGATAGCTTACTTTTCGCAGGCAAAGAAAAAGTGAACCAATCGAACATTCGTTCTTACAAGGATCCTTATGCCCACTTCCGTAAATACGTTGCTCCCTCTTTTCGCGAACCCTCGCCTCGCAACTGGCTTGGCCGTGACGTGGTGAGAACAGCGTTGGATGAACCCGTGGCCGCGTGCTCATTGCTTGTCAAGCCATTTCCTTTGAACCCATCTTTCAAACCCCCGGTCCCTCTTTCAGATGAGCTTCGGACTCGGATATACCGAGCCTTTATGAACGATCCCGAGCAAAACTCTGTCCGTGCTCTTGCAAGCAGACTCAACATCAGTATCAAACGCGTCGACGCAATACTACGATTGAAAGGCATGGAAAAAGCATGGGAAAAGGTGCCCTTTATCTTCCTCGCCTTGACGTTTCATCTAGATTGACCTTTGCGGCCTGGTGTTCCATTAGGAGGTGAGCACTGCTCTTCATCGCATGCGAACATGATGATACACATATCATTCGCGAAACCCTAAGAGCTTGTGATGTCTTACATCATCGCAAGACATGATTTGAATCTTTCAACCCCATCTGAACTCGTTTGACTACTTGAGCGATATGAGGACCTTCGTACTGACATATAGTATGGCCTGACAGGATAAACCCCTCCAAACTGGATTTACGAAAGGAATGGAACGTCTACTGGGTGTATCAGCAGCACAACGCGTGGAACTGGAGACGGAACTTGTTGAAGATCACCATCTTGCTCAAGGTGATCGACCGGATTCGAGTTCGAATGGTCGATATGATGTCCACGAGGCCGATTTGCAAGACGAGGTGGAAGGGAACGCCAGGGCAAGACAGCGTTACCAGCGACACTTTTGGGAGAGCGTTGGTGAAGGCGAGGTTCGTAATTTCGAGCGTGAGCTATCTTTGTTATTGACGATTGCTCTAGAAAGCGATTATGCCCGGTGTTCTAATGGCGCAACGCGGCGATTTCGTTCCGCGTACGAAATTAAGCGGGAAGAAAACCCTGGTCGAACGCGCACCTGGTCGACCGACTGTCATGTTTATCGATGTTGGCAATGCTTTCGTCGATGTGAGAGAGAAGGAACGACGGGAACTCGAAGGTGCTCGGAGATCCACGTTGAAAGCACGGAAACGGATGCAGAGCCACGCTTGACTCTGATTCCTCGTCGTACATTATGACTATCTACCGTCTAATCATAGCGAATGTCGAATGTCGCGAAAACATTGATAAACAACTTGCAATTCAAGGTTGGATCTGAACCAGCCAGCAGTGCGCGATCACACATCCAAAATGCAACGGGGACTTCCAATGGTATAGACACGCTCGGATGTTCGTCGCAATCGCTCATGTTGTGTTCGCTAGCAACCGACGGTCGTCCTCCTTCGCGAGGGCACCGACACCTCCCAAGGCAATCCCCAGTTGCTCTCTAATATCTCTGCGTGTCTCGCAATCGCCCAGACTCTCTCTACCACCCTCGGACCTCGTGGGATGGACAAGCTGATCGTGAACGAGCGTGGAGAGGCACAGATCACCAACGATGGCGCAACCATCCTCAAGTTGCTCGACATCGTCCACCCAGCTGCCAGAACCTTGGTCGACATCGCGCGTGCTCAAGACGCAGAAGTTGGCGATGGAACAACCAGTGTTGTCCTCCTCGCCGCACAACTTTTAAAGGAAGTTCGCGGATACATCGAAGAGGGCGTGAGCCCCCACATCATCATGAAGGGATTCCGCAAAGCATCGCAATTGGTAGGTCACGCTCGTCGTCGTACCGTCGCGTCTGACGTCTCTACAGGCTGCCGAACGCGTAAAATCAATCCAAATCAGTGTTGACAAGAGCAATCCCGAGTAAGCATAAGCACAAAAAGCCACCATCTCGTCAGTCGTTCAACCTTCTTGTTAGACGCTTCCGCTCTCTCCTCCTCAAGTGCGCATCAACGTCGATGTCATCAAAACTGATCCATTCTGAGAAACCCTTCTTCTCAAACATGGTCGTGGACGCCGTCCAGTGTCTGGATCAAGTTGATCTGGACGAATCGCTCATCGGTGTCAAGAAGATCCCTGGTGGTGGCATACAGGATTCATTGCTGATCCAGGGCGTCGCGTTTAAGAAGACTTTCACTTACGCTGGTGCCGAGCAGCAACCAAAATCTTTCAAAAATCCCCTCATTCTCAGTTTAAACGTCGAGCTCGAGCTCAAGGCGGAGAAAGACAACGCCGAGGTTCGTGTGGAAGCAGTGTCAGACTACCAGGCCATAGTCGATGCCGAATGGGAAATCATCTATCGGAAGCTTGAGGCGATCGAGAAGACCGGTGCAAAAGTCGTGCTGAGCAAGCTTCCGATTGGCGATCTGGCAACGCAGTGGTTTGCAGACAGAGACATTTTCTGTGCGGGTCGCGTCCCTGCTGGTGATCTTCGCAGAGTCTGTCAAGCCGTCGGCGGGTCCGTTCAATCGACCTGTTCAGATATAACCCGGGAACACCTTGGCACCTGTGGTTCATTCGAGGAACGACAGATCGGTGGTGACCGGTACAATATCTTCGAAGAATGCCCCCAGGCAAAGACATGCACTCTCATCCTGCGTGGCGGTGCGGAGCAATTTATTGAGGAAATCGAACGCAGTCTACACGATGCTATCATGGTGGTGAAACGGGCCATTCGAAATGGGGATGTGGTTGCAGGGGGAGGCGCTGTCGAGGTAAGGTTTCATACAGTCTGTTTAAGTGACCCGACTCAGAGTCGAACGATCTTTAGATGGATGTCTCTGCATATATCCGAAAATATGCTCTCTCGATCCCTGGAAAGCAACAGCTAATCATGACAGCTTTCGCTAAAGCGCTGGAAATCATTCCTCGCCAAATCTGTGACAATGCCGGTCTCGACTCCACGGATATACTAAATAAGCTTCGTATGAAACATGCCGCCGGTGAGAAGTGGCATGGTGTAGATGTCGACGGAGCCGAGGGTGTGAGAGACAACATGGATGCGTTTGTGTGGGAACCCTCGCTCGTCAAGTTAAACGCTATCAGTAGTGCTACTGAAGCGGCATGCTTGATTCTCAGCGTCGACGAGACAGTGCGGAACCCACAAAGCGAAGCGGTACGTTGCCTCCACCGATGCCTTGTAGTTAAACTGACTGGATGCTTTACCACAGCAAAATCCGGGACCCCGTGCTCCACCTGGCGCAGCGCAACGGGCCCTGAGGGGCAGGGGTAGAGGCATACCTAGACGGTAATGAATCCGAGCATAGTGTATCAGCTGGTCAATGCACGAGTGTTGATACATCTGCATGGCGATCATGCCATTTGGCCATCCGTAATCTCATTGTTCGGACCCAAAAACCGCAGCGTCGACATGAGCACTGTCGCTGGTCTGCGTTCGAGCGTTCGCACGGATCCATTGTGTCACATCCTGGTGCTTTTTACAAAATTCAGTTGCAATTTCCACCCTGGATACAACACCGTGAACTCTTGGTTAATCAATGTTCAAGTAGCTGAGAACAATTTGGTGCCAAGGCCTAGTCATCAATCGTCAGAGCCCCAAACCTCCCTAGATTGCCACGACAAAAAGATGGCTTGTCTTCGTCCTCGTCCGATCCGCCTGATGCAATAGTGGTCCTGACCCTGACATCTTCCTCGTCGTTCGACATTTCGTCCACTTCGCTGACCTGGTCCTCACTATTCTCTTCGTCGCCTTTGTCTGTCTCGGGCTCATCCCACGCATCTTGCTGCACCCCATCTCTGAGCCATATACCATCGTCACCCGAGGCTGAATTATCGGGGGGCCAGAACGCCCACGGAATCCTTCCTTCTGCGACTAACCTCAATACTATACAGGTACAGACCCAGTCCGTCAACACGGTCACCGACAAACTGGTAGATACTCACTTGCGTTCCCGGCCCGATGTACGTCCGGTCTCCCAGCCTTGGCAGTGACCCATCCTTTTCTCTCGGCGTAGGCGGTCATGATATCGGTCGCTGTCCATCTTGGCGCGTTGGACGGGGCCTTGGGTCGTTCGAGTGGGCGTTGCCCTGGTCTCCAGGTGCGCTTATCCTCGATCGAGACCGCGTTGGCGGCTGGTGCCGATTTAGAGTTGGACTTTGCCTTGGGAGATGATCTATTGGAGTGGGAAAGAGGGTCATGGTCGCCTGAGGATGTGACCGCTGTAGACTCAGATGACAAAGGATGCGTGAGTTCTAAAATCCGTTCCAGGGGGAGGAGCTGAGAAAGTTGGTGTACGCAAAAGGGCACCGCAGAAATACGAGAAATAGGAAGGACGCCGGAAAGGACCTGTCCTCGAGAATGTGTACAAGAGTCACGGGGACGGGTGAAAGTACACATGCCTGGACATCCATTGGTACGAACGAGGGCATCACTAGTCCCGGGCAATCAACAAGGCGAACGTCAGCGGTCCAGAAGAGTGTTTGAAAATGCTTTGTCTAATATCGGTTCGATGAGGCGTGTACACATGCACGAAGAACAGAGCGAGACACACTTTTCCAGGCGTTCGCGATGCACGTACTCGCGTCGTTCCAAATATTGCATTCAAGAGAGACGATTTACCGACGTTTGGTTGGCCTGCGAGTGTCTCGGATGAGTACTCGCCGACATGACAAAGAGAAGCGTGTACCAATAACTCCAACGGTCAAGAATTCGGGTTCTTTCCATTCATAGGCGTCGTAAAGTTGCTCTGCTTCGCTGCCGGATGTATTGACACCATCACCCTCGTCGAACGCTGCGTTTTCTGATTCGTTCTGAAGGTCTTGCCCCTTTGGTAGGGCAGCGCCACCGACAGCTTTCCCAACCAGTTTACCTTTCGCGTTCAGAACACGATCCCAATCAACAATACGCCTGACTCTGGGTCTCCATCGATCGATTCTCTGGAGGCGGTCTTGCTCGCTTTCTCCGGCCCGTAGCGCGGTGAGCCACTGAGGGGGCTGGAGCAACTGTTGATGGACATCCTGGAGTGTACGGACTAGCCTTTCCCTGAAGGAACCTGGCAGATGTGGTTCATATCGAGTAGGACCTTGTTCGCCAAGGGAAGGCTTTGGTGCGTATGCCTCGACTGGCACGATTGGGATACCGGGGTAGCTGTGGTTGAGAAAAGACGTCCAAGAGGCGGTACGGGCAGGCCCTGAAATGTCTACCTTTGTTAGAACAAGGATGATGCGGGCTTTGCAATTCGAGAATCGCTTGGAACGCGGACTGGTGTCGCTCTGAGGAGAGGGCAAGGTGGTAATGTTAAGGTATGTGGAGAGAGAAGATGGGAGATGGAGCAGGGGACAGCGAGAGTCGAGCAAGACGAGGAGGATCTGTGATATCTCTGTGACACGCCAGCTATGGACGTTCGGTGCATGAGTTACGCTGAGTGCAGAGGGGAACAGCGGCTTACAACTGTCTCCAAACCTCGATGTTTCTTTCAAAGTGGGTGGGTGGATACGGCATGTGGGCCTCGGAGTCCTTGGGTATCTCGTCAGAGAGATCTGCAGGGGGATCTGTCTGATCGGTCGACGGCACATTCAATGCACGTTGCCACCGCTCGACAGACGCATCCTGCTCGGCAAGCCAGGCGCGGAAATAAGCCTGTTCATTTGCGTCAAGCTCTTCCTTGGACATCTGGTACCGCCATTTGGGCCGCCTGGGGAGGGCGAGCTGGGTCCCTGGGTTGATCCAGCCGCGTCTGAGGACTGCGACGTCGCTCTGGATGGGTCTGCTGAGTACGATAGCGCTAGCGAGTGCTTTGGTGAGCTCGAGGAACGTCTTGTCGAGCCTTACAAACTCGCTCTGCAGACCGCGTGCGTTCCTCGAGGCCTGCGGTGCTGCGGGTTTCTTAGCATTCGTATTCTTGCGACGATGTCGCGGCTGTTCTGACAGAGCAGGGGTGTCGCCACGCTTAACCGCGCGGTTGAGCTTGAGCTGGCCCTTGCGTTGTTTTCCCGATATCGGCGGCATATGATGAGAATATCCCGGTCACCACTGGAAATTCTTTCAGTCAGCCCGACGTCCTCTAACACAATAAAAAGGACCAGGATGTCGTCCTCGCCGTCGTCCTCGTCATCCAATGTCCTCCAAATCAAACATTGTCATCGTCGGTGCCGGTTTTGCCGGGATCGCCATCGCCACCACGCTCTCCGCCAAGCTCGACGCGTCCCGTCACCACATCGTCCTCGTCAACCCACACCCATACGCAATTCCTCTCCCTGCTACCCTCCGTCTCACCGTCAGCGAGCAGGCCAAGCTTGAGCAGACCGCGCTCGTCCCCCTCGACAGGCTCTTCAAGAAGGGGAACGGCGAGGTCAGGGTCGGCGTCGTCAACGCCATCGAGCCCAAGGACCCCCAGTCAGGCGGCCATGTCGTGCTAGAGAGCGGCGACCGCATCCCATACGAAATCCTCGTCATTGCCTCTGGGTCCAAGTGGAAGGCCCCCACCGACTTTCCCCTCCGCACGAGCGAGGTGCTGCCCCATGTCCGCTCCTGGCGCAGCAAGTTTGCCCAAGCAAAGCACGTCGTCATCGTCGGTGGTGGTGCCGTCGGTGTCGGTCAGTTTTTCGCCTTCACCCTTGCACCCTTGCTCACCACCGTTTGCAGAACTCGCCGGCGAACTCAAAGACGAATACCCCGTATGTCCCACGTGTCTCGTGTCCGCCGCTCCTCTCATTCGTCATACAGGACAAGAGGGTAACCATCGTCCAGGGCGGCGACCAGCTTCTTAATGGCACCTATCCTGCTTCTCTACGCGAGGGTCTCGCTAGACGTCTCCTTGCCCGCGGTGTCGAGCTGCTTTTCAACCAGCATGTAGACACATTTCCTGAAGAGGGTGACACCGGTCTCGTCACTCGCGAAGGAACGGCGATCTCCACCGCTGACCTCGTTGTATGTATTCCCAGCCCCTCTCATGCCACGCCCAGCTCACTCTCACGACACAGATCTCGGCTCGTGGTCCTTCTCCAAATACAGCCTTTGTTCATTCTCTTGGCGCGTCCTCGCTCTCCGAGTCTGGTTTCATCAGAGTGAAGCCGACCCTGCAGCTGGCCAACTACGCCCACATCTTTGCAGCAGGCGACGTCATCGAGTGGCCCGAACAAAAACAGGCCGCCAAGGTCCGTAGCCATGCTGCCGTCGTCGTTAAAAACGTGCAAAGCTTGCTTGCGGGCAAGACAGATGTCTTGGCCAAGTACGGGGGCAGCCCCGAGCTGATCCTCATCACGAACGGCAAGGTGGGCTTGCATCGTTGATCACATTGCCGTTTTCTGACACGACGACCGACAGAACGGTGGCATGTGCTACTTTGCGTTCTTTGGTGGATTCACGCTGGGCGACTTTTGGACGAGGCTGCTGAAATCACGAGGCTTGATGCTGGGCATGTTTCGGTCGGGTCTGGGGTACTAGTAACTTAAGTACTTGTAATGATGACGACGTGTTGATGTGTTTCATCGTGTAACTTGTAGCCAATCCAGTCGAAGCGGTGCATGATCTTGTCGGTCGCCGCCGACGCTGAGCAAGTCGCATTTCCACCGTCACTCACCCCTTCGTCTTGCCCGTCCCACGCCAGCCTACCGTATTTTTGGCGATGAGCGTCGCATTCCTTGCCTCCCCGCCACTCCCCGCCATGCATCTCCCTGTCCACCGCCCTCTCGAGCTCGTCGCGAGCGGTCGACGCGTTCTCCCGAGAAACAAGGATTTCTTAAACAAGCACGGTCATAGGCACCACTCGTTCGACCCAGAAAAGGCCCCATATCCGCTGAGCTATGACAGGCAGGTGCTCGAGCTGTGAGTCCATCCACTACCATGGTGTCCGGCCGATCCACTCAATCTATTTCCATCAGCGAAAGCATGGATCTAAGCTTCTTCTTGCGCATGACCAAATCCGTGTCCTTTGCTTCCTTCCCCGATGGCCCACCCCACCGTTCGCTCGACTTGGGCTGTGGTGTATGTCTTGGTTGTCTTGGTTGTCATCTGCTTGACCTCTCCCCTAGGGTGGAACGTGGGTTCTGGAGGCAGCCAAGGAATGGCCAGATTGCCAGATTGTACGTCCCATGGCAGTGCAAAGTTGAATTTTATCTTCATGGGCTATCTTTAGGTTGGATTCGACCTTGTCGATGTCCAAGTTCCCCTGTCACTTTTAGAACCAGAGATTGCCCGCCGCATAACTTGGATCCACGGCAACTTGTGAGTATCTCACCAGAACCAGTCTTGGGCTACTTGATATACCACACTCCTCAGCTTAACGACGAGACTACCTTTTGATGACGACGAGTTTGATCATGTTCGCATGAATAGTCTGGGTAGGGGTGTCCCAGAGAACAAGGTGAAGTGTCTCATCTTCATTACGTTGATAAACGTCATCTGATACCGACTTGCTCTTCGTAGTGGGGGGTATTACTCGAGGTTAGTCGTATCGCCTTGATCAGCAGATCATGATCCTCAAGAGATTCGCTGAATGGTAGGAGGTCTATCGCGTCCTAAGTCCAGGCGGCATTGTCGAAGTGATCGAGCACGGTATGTCTCGTCCATGGAAACGTACAACGCTCATCTATCATCAGACATCATATTCCCCACTCTGCCAAGTTGGTATACGGCCCCTCTTCGCGTGCACAACAGGCGGTCCGACTCGATCCATCATCCTAATGGCATGCATCATCGGGAAGCAACACCGCCACCCTCATCGATGGACTCGCAACCATTGGCACATGATCATGTGCTGCTTGAAAGTTTGTATTACGGTGTATTTGAGAATCGGTTTATCAACCTACGACCTACTGGTGGGTGTTTGCTTGTCTCCGCTGTGGTCAATGTATTTATCGGGCACAAGCTATTCTTCCGATCCACTTTACGTCTAATTTCCGACAAGTGATCTCTGGACCGATTGTCCATTTCCGTATGCCTGCAATACCTCCCCTACCAGCACTCCCACAGCCTATGTCCGCCAACACATTGCTGATAGGCGGAGACGTAGATAAGCCTGATGGAGGCGCCCAGCAGATAGGTTCATTTGACATGCCAACTCCGCAGCCTAGTTCGATTTCCTTCACCTCTTCAGATTCAAGACGGACGAGCGACTCTACTTCGACAGAAAAGTCCTCTCTGTTTGACCGGAGCTATTGCCTCTCAGACGCGCACACACAACTGACAAGCAATCATGGTGATTCACCTTCCCCGACTTCCCCCGGATTGACCCAGACTACAAAGCTCCCGCTCCTTGTTGTTGACTGGTCGTCTGCTGAGCGCACTACTGGCAGCGGTAATAGCTCCCGTTTGCTCGTCTCGTTGGAGGAGTTTAACAAGCTGAGCGAAAGTTCGCTCGCAATGCAACTCTACTGGAGTTACCAGAGTGTACTTGCTTGTCAAGAGTCGATGTGGGAAGAACTCATGGACAGAATGAGGAATCGGCCTAGCGAACTGAGGGAGTTTGGATGGGAGAGTGACCTAGAGCTGAATGAATTGGAGAACAGGGCCAAGTTTGACATATTGCTTGAACGGTACAAACGGTACGCTGAGAATTTCGATATGTCGGGTCTAGATACTGAGGGTATGGGACAGGGACATGCAAGCGCGGATATCGCTTTGGTGTTCGTTGGCTGAATTGGGATGGCCAGTACCACCACGTGAGCCGCTATCAAAGGCAGAGCTTGTGGAGGAGGAGCGGTTGCATCAAGCAATGCTTGAAGCAAGACGGTTTGCGAGCGAAGATGACCTGCAGACGTACTGTCGCTCCTTCCGTGCATTTGTGGGTTGCAAAAACTCTTGATCAAGACCCGTACCATCAGATCATGCTGCCTACCTCACGCTATCACCTTTGTACCACACACTGCGAGTCCCACTGCGGGACAACATACCTTGATGACATGATACCTCGCCAGCGAAGCAATCGATCTGGACTGTAGCAATGCACTTATTCCCTATGTATTTTCGTTGTTGGGTCTGTTATCGAATAGAGACGAATTGGACGCCCTTCTCTGTAGGCAAGAACTGAATGTCTTCGGTTCTTGCATATGGAGAAGACCAGTCGATATGTTTGGAAAAACATAAAATTTTACTGCATCGAAATTTGATCGGGAAATGCCGAACGAGTGGCTGATTCCGATTTTTCATTGGCGACAATTTGGCCATATGCCAGCACGCAAGTCGAAAACGAGCGCGCCCAGCGTCGTTGAGCCATCTCACAATGCCGCGCACGGACCAACGATGACCGCCAACGATGCACCTACACGACGATGGCGCTGGTTACCCCTCACAGATTCCAACACTACCTCGCTTCCACCTGTATTCACTAGGGACGGCAGGTGTGTCTCATTTTCGTGCGATCGCGACTCGTGCTCGACCTCCTCTGCAGCCATTTCTTCTCCATCGTCGGCTCCGTTATCAAAATATATTCGACGGCTTCAGGAAAGATCATATCCACACTTCCCGGATCACAGCATGAAGGCCATTCCGACGTCATCACCGCCGCAGTCTTAAACCCTCAGAACGCGTTCCAGTTAATCACCGCTTCCTTGGACGGAACGATCAAAATTTGGGATTTCCTTGAAGGCGTGCTCTTGCGGACGCTTGGCATCGACCAGCCTATTCATCACGTGTGCACACATGAGAAAATCAAGGATCACCTTTTCGTGGCTGCATTCAAGAACAAAAAGAGCAGTGAAAGCTCATGTGAGTCTCTCCGAAGGTCTCGCAAGGCCAGTTGCTCATCTAGATTAGTGCAAGACCCACCGGGGGCAGGTCACGCCGACGGTCTTCCCGACAGGAACTGTGTGGTGCTCCGAGTATCCTTCAAGACGCAAGGTACCAGTAGCCCAGAGAAAGTGCAGAAGCCATTGCAAATTGTACCAATCGGGAAAACGAGAGTGACATCCGGTCTTGCAGTCTCCGCAAGCGGCGAACGATTGATCGCCATCGCCGGCCACAAGGCATACGTCGCCCAAACCTCAAATCTCAAGACCGGCTTTACCAAGTTTGTATCCCCCGAACATCTCACCTGTCTTGCCGTGCACCCGTTCGAGGACTATTTTGCGACTGGTGACGCAAAGGGTGTCGTACGACTATGGTATTGTCTGGATCTCAAACTCGTCAAGGTGGTGGGTGTAGAAAAGAAATCCCAGACGTCAACCCTTCATTGGCATGCTCATGCAGTGTCTTCCATCGCTTTTACTACCAACGGTGCATATCTACTAAGCGGTGGTGAAGAGTCTGTCCTGGTTATATGGCAACTACATTCTGGTAAACGGGAGTTCGTCCCTCGAGTTGGCTCTCCGATAAAAAATATTGTTGTTTTCCCGCCAAGAACGGCAGAGGAGGAGTATCTCTTAGGACTCGCGGATGCAACCTATGCATTTGTAAGCTCGTCCACGCTCAAACTTTCGCGCGTTTTCGCCCGAATAAAATTGGGTATGTCTAGGTTTTCTTGGTTGAAATACGACATTTCACACTGTCATAGATCCCATCGTATCGGATTCCAGGCCATCCTCGTCGTCCGCACCCCTCGCTTATCATCAGCCCTCCGAAACCTTTGTTCTTCCTTCTTCACACCCTTCCTCCCTTCAAACCTATGCTCCCTCCGCCTTCACCCTCGTAGCTGAACTCGAAGTCTCGCCCTCGAATCGCGTTTCGCGACGCGAGGAGAAATTCCTGGAGCCCGCCCGTGTCGAGTGGGTCGTCATATCTTCCAGTGGTGAATGGATGGCCACGGTCGACAGGCGCCAAGGTGATGAATTTTTTCGTGGCGAAATATACCTCAAGCTTTGGTTCTGGGATAAAAAGACGACGTTTTGGATATTGAACACGAGAATTGATCGACCGCATGGATCCAAAAAAGTTACTTCTCTCTCATTTCGTCCGGGTGTAGGCGATGTACAACTGGTAACCACCGGGGAAGACGGGAATGTGAAATCGTGGCGAATACGAAGGAGTAGGAACAAGAATGGGACCGAAGAAGGTGAGCCTCCTCTTCGAGCTTCCAGACCTACAAGTCAACCTTGAGTTTGTAGTTTCGTGGACATCAAGATCAAGTATTAGTCTCAAATCGGATATCGCTAGACACATTTCATGGTCCCACGATGGATCGCTTTTGGTTGTACCAGTTGATGGTTCCGTCGTGCTCTACGATCCAGATACCAATGCTGTCCAGCAATCGTTCATTATTCAAGAGTGCCGCCAGCCGTACGAAGCTCATTTTATAGGCCGAACTCATCACCTGGCTGTCACGGGAGGGGTAGACTTGGTTGTTTGGGATGTTCTTTCTCAGTCAGGTGCACTCCTTTCAAAACTTGTATCCCGTGTAATTGACAATACTTTGGTTCTAGTAAATTGGCATGTAAAAAATCGATATCGTCACAGCATGCTTGTGTCGCACCCTTATCACGATACCTTCGTTACGATCCATTCGACCGTCCTAGACTCCTCGTCGTGCTCAGTCACACTGTATCGTGCCACCTGTCCTATCCCGCTAATGGAATACACGCTGCCTTTCGGTATCCTCAACGTCGCCTGGTTCTACCAACAATCACTCCCGCTTTCTAGCGATTTCTCACTGGTAGCACTGACGCATACATATGGCGTCGTCATCATGGGTGACAACGTGGCTCTCCCCGAAGATCCTGGGGCATCTGCCAAAGCACTCGAGAAGCACCGTACCGCACCACGAAGATCGCTATTCGAAGAGATGTTTGGTGTTCCTGCGATCACTACCCCTTCGGATTCACATGAACAGAGACCGGAAGCAGTGACGAAACAGGGGTCAGATGGTGACATTACGATACCATGGAGAAGTAGTGACACCAAGACCTTCTTCGATGCGCCTTCGCATCTTATGCCGCCTATAGAAACGTTCTTCGAGTCTCTGATTGATTCGTTTTTGAGATTACGAGCTACGGATGATGAGACGCTTGCGGCACACGTAGAGGATGGACCTGCCGATGCAGAAGAGGACATGCCAATTGATGCGGCCCAGGAGATTGACCTTGTCAAAGCGTCAGCGGTGTCCAATGAGGCGATTCTTGACGTATTCGTCCCGCTGTTCGAGGAGATGACAGGTGAGTTGTGTTGGACGACTGGGTCACTAGACCGCGTCTCACCATCGTTATAGTCGCCCCAGACTACGTCTACCGAACAGATAAAACGGCTACGGCCATCAATGGCTCAGTCCAAAAACGCACGAAACCCATCTCACGTGCACCCACCAAAAATCATGTCCGCCCAGATATCCAATCACCCTCCCCCGATCGATCCATACTCTCACAAACCACCAAAACTGGTAGAAAACGCAGTAGAGCGACCCTTGATTGATAATGCTTTCAATCGCTTGGGGAACGAGATGAGAATATTGTCGAGGATATTCATACATTTACGCCACTGCATCCTCCGCTAGCACCTTGTCGCAATGCAACAACTCCAGAGCTAAATCATGCCGCAAATGTAGCCTATTCTGTTTCGCCTGACCTCGAATGAAGATGGTATGTAGAAAATGGTTCGTCATCAAATGTAGCCTCAAAGATCGATTCCCTGCTACTTTCTGCGCCAGGAATGCTTGAAGCTAAGGAGCAGGGATGCACCCCTGATCACGTCCTGGGGGGGACCCATCTGTGGGGAAGAAGCGAGGGAGAGCAACGATAGCGCTGGATCCATGTGTGTGTCGTTGGGATCGCGATCCTGAGACTCGAGTCTGGCGGTACCTTCCCTGGACAACCTGCGACGCTTTGTCTGGCGTTCGCAGGCCCATTCAAGTGTGCGAACTTTCTTCCATCTGATCGTCTTGGCGTGTTCGTCGGTCTGTCCATGCTCGGGTGTCTGATCGTGTTTGCTTGATTCGGCTGACATGTCTGTGTCTTCCGACGAGGATTGGGGCTGGTTTGCTTCGATGTCCTGAACATGTGGCCCTTTGTTCGTTGCTCCTGCGTCAGGGTGCTCTTTCGGTTTCGAGGTGATCGCGTTCAGGGAATCGAGCAGAGGCTTGATCTTGATGATTGCTCTGGATGTGATCGAGTTACCATGAGCGTCCACAGCAGTCGCCGTCGCGGTTGCAACGACCTCGGAGTCCAGCGTGGCATTGTGCGACGGCGAAGACACGTTGCGCAGACAAGAGTCGGACTTTGACTTTGGTTGGCTCTCCGGCTTGTCGACGGGGTGCTGAGCCCGTTTCGCCGTCTGTCGCTTGTTCTGAAACCAGATCGTGACGGTCTTGTAGTCCCTGTGTTCCCTAGGTAAGCCTGCGGCCGATATGACCAATGGCGAACGGGATGACCTACATGCCTAACTGGGATGCGAGGTCTTTTTTCTGCTGGCGGGACGGGTGGGTATCCTGCTTGAACACGTCCTCGAGGCGGGCGAGCTCTGTGGTTGATAGACGGTGTCGAGGTTTCTTGCTAGACGTTGTGATCTCTCGCGAGGGTTGGTCGGCCAGGTTCTCTTTGCCAGCGACGGGTTGGACGGCGGTAGTGCGGCGGGTGCTCCTGGGCATCTAGAATGTGTATAATGAGTAAGTAAACGAAGGTGGGCTATATAGGATGTGGGTTGGTTGGGTGGGTCCAAGTCCACTCAGGGGTCCGAGCACATATTCATATGCGACGACCCGCGCGGCTAACCACATAAACCCTTCACGTGCACACAAAGTCACCGAATAAAAAAGACAAATTAAACATGGCTGGCTAAGCTAGAACGGCAGACGCGGACGTACAAGCGAATAAAGAGGAATAATTAGGACGAATACAACAACGATGGTCCTTGCATGAGACTCTACGAACGCATTTTGAAGTCCAGCAGCGCGATGGCCGCCTCCACATCGCCGAACTGCGGCGGAAAAGGGGTGTTTCGCCCGTCCAGACACAAGGGGTCCTCCTCCCCGCCGTGCCAATCCACATCTTCGTCGGCCCACTTTTTTTGCCTCGCTTTCAGGCACGCCCACTCCAAGGGGTACAGTGGTTTTGCACGTGACGGTAGAGCCGCCAAACGGGCCTCTTCTGGGTCCGGGGAAGACGGAGGCAAGACCGGTGACGACGGTATGTGCGTCCAAAGCCCAGAGGGGCTGGTCTGTGTCTGTCGCACGTTCGATCCCTTGCGCGGGGTGAGTGGTGGACGTGATCCCGAGCTCGGACGCTCGGAGAGCGTGGCGATGCGATCGAGCGAGATTTTGGAGCGATCGAGGGCCCTCGACGGGGTTTGTCGATGCGGCGAACGCGTTCTTGGGGGATGGTTCTCGTTGGATCTCCTCCGAGATGTTTGGCGTCTGTTCTGAAACCAGTTGGTGACGGACCTGAGCTCCCTGGGATCGGTGCGGGTCAGATGGGTGCGATGCAAGGTGGTGAAGCAAACCCACAGGCCGGTTTCGTTGGCGAGCGCTTGGCGTTGCGCGCGGGTAGGATGTTGGGTGGTGTCGAACAATCGGTTGAGGGAATGCAGCTGTGCGGGCGTGTTCCGCCGCCTTAAATATGGGACACGAAAGTCTTCTAGGGTAGTCATGGAGTCATCATCCCAGGTTACAGTACATATGGACCTGCAAGAACACACCCGCGCCCACACTCGATCGCTAACAAACAAGCGCGCAAACACAACGCGTCGCGGTCATGTGACTTTATCCATTATTATAACAGGGTATGTAGACGATTAGATTACACGTAGATGTACCTCTCATGACTCCCATCCATCCGACAACAGCATCTTCTCCTCCGCCGTGTTCGTCCCCATAGGTGCGACGTACAGCGCCGCCACCTCCTGCAACACTTTGACCTCTTCCCGGCTCAGTCTCTCCACCCACGGCGAGTTCAAGTACAACTTCTTCATTGGTATCCCTACCTTTCCCCTCAAACGACAGAGCTCTGCTATCGTCTCGGGTGGCAAGACTTGGACCTCCATACATTGAAATTTAGGACAGAGAACGTCACAAAGAGTAATGCCCGCGTCCGCAGCCGCCTTGACATCCGACGGCCTCCGATGTTGCATCGGATTCTCCGCAAACAAACGGAGCACCTCTGGTTTCATCCGCGCCAGTCGTGCATACCCAATTTCTGGCATCGTGTCCAGCCATCGGACAAACGTTCGCCTTCCGACAAGATTCATCTCCAGCTGGACACTGTACAGCGTCAGGATCCGTACTTGTATGAATTTTCGCGTCAACATCCCGATCAGGGGGATATAGTCCCACCCGGTCATATTCATCAAGGTCAGGTCACGAACGCGAGGGGCATGGATCTGCGCGACGATGTAGCAGGCGAACGAGAGGTTGACCGACCCGAGGGTGAAGATCCTCAAATTTGGGAGCTCTACTGGCTTGTGATCAAACCGTCTTGGCTCCAGCTGGGGGCCACACCCGTCAAGCGTGAGCTTGTCCAAGTTGGGACAACTCTGAAGGATTTCCCTGAAACGATCGAGCGTTGGTGCCGCGTCCATTGCGATATGTCGAAGATCGAGGGAGGTCAAATTAGATAGCGGGGTGTCGTTAAAGTCGATATGAATGCCCGACAGGCAAAGGTACTGTAGGCGGTGTGTCTGGCCACCAAACAAAACGGGAGGGTCGCGATGACCTTGGGTATCAAAGCCAGGTCCTTTCCAAACAAAGGGCGTGCCGGAACGGTGGACCTCGAGGCGCTCGATATTGATAGGTATGTGTGCATGACCAGCCGATTGCAGTTTCTGAAGGACGGTGAGCGCGGGGGGCCAGTGGTCGACGATGACAACGAGCATACGAATCTGAGAGAGTTTGGTGAAGAGTCTGTCGAGAATGTCGCACATTTGCTCGGCGGTGATCTTTGGTGTATCTCGTTTGTCGGTCTGCTTGGAGTTGGAGTTGGCTTCGTTGAGTCGGATGTCCAAGCGAGCGGTGCCCGCGCGTTCAAACCACTCCCACGACCTCTCGTAGGGAGGGGGGTCGTGAAACCAGATGGCATTCCAGACTAACGGGTCCTCGATCATTAAGCGACGCCATGTTCTGCACACCCACGTGAGACGTAAGCGCTGCCTGACGCCTTCGGAAGGGTGGCTTGTGGACCACACGACGAGGTGAAAGATGTTGGAAATGATTTCTGGAGGGAGATCCATGAACGGGAACGTGCGCCAATGCACGAGGGCTAGCTTGGACTGCAAAAGGAGAGTTCTGTGGAGGACAGAAGAGTGGACGCGTGGGCCGAGGAGGGCGATCTGCGATTCGCCGTATGCTATGGCCTGCGACCACTCCTGGACCTCGTTCATGTCCGGGTGTGTGGCCGTCGTGCCGGAAACGGGCTCCGGAATGGCCGCGAGGGCTGCTGTCATGGCCTGCAGCTGAAGGCTTCTGTAACCCATTGAGCCGGGGACTGGGGAGCATGCTGAGTGGGCAAGGGGTTGTGTGGTGGTGGTGCTGGCCATGGCTGTAGGTGGGGATGACTGGGACGAGGAGCAGGAGACGGTGGGTGGTTGTACACGCTGGGTAAAAGGGTGAACTTGGAGAGGAAAGGAGGAGAACGGGGAGGAGAGGCAGTTTTATAGCGGGACTGCACAAAGGCAGCTTGCGATCATTTTAGTGATCGATACACATTGCTGCCAAAGCGTACTTGTTTGTCCTTGTGGGCGCTGTAAATCCTTTATGTATTTGTTGCGGCTCACCACTCCTTTACCTCCTTCCACACTCACCAGTCAAAGCGCCTCGAGCTCTCTCTCGCCGTTCGATCGCTACCGTCTCGGACAGAGGCACAGTCCTGGATCGAGACAAAGACACGCACAGCAGATAGTCCAGAGAGGGTGCCACGGTTGGTTGGAAAGACGAAATGCACAAGATCTAACAAGTGCTCCCCGAGAAGAATGGACAGCGTCGTCAAAGCAAGCCCGGAAAGCCGCGAAGACACCGGAAAGGTGCGTCGTCTAATGCCTTTATCGCAAAGCCTTACCGACAGCGCACAAATCCGGTTCTGGTCCACGCTGATCAAGACACGACGCGTCTTTCCGCGTCATGTGTCCCGGTCATCGCGTACAAAAGCCTGGATCAAGAATTCGCTGCCAGAGTTTCTTGACATGACGACTCAAAGCAACTGTGGAGGTCAAGAGTTGCTGGTTACTTACAAAATGCTTCCGACAGGTGTTTGACAATTCAAAGACATGTGGTGGTTATGTCTGTTACTCCCGACAAACAGACGCACATTTCGATCACGATCACTTGAACACATTCTGTGCCCGCTCATCTCAGTAATCATCAGGGCAATACTAGCCCACAAGTTTGTTTCGAAGCACAGTCCCAGCCATCCTGGTTGAAATTTGGCAGGTTTTTAAGCTGACCCCCCGTGGCTGGCATTCCAGAATGTGGATCATTTCCGAGAGTCGGGTGGACAC
This sequence comes from Boletales sp. KT-2023a, assembly GCA_038090395.1. NCBI lineage: Eukaryota > Fungi > Basidiomycota > Agaricomycetes > Boletales > Boletales sp. KT-2023a. Next base: position 26,480 of record JBBPMP010000006.1, read on the forward strand.
GCCCGTCGCCTTATTTTTTCTGAGCACGTCAGAAAGTAAAATCCTGCAACATGCTTTGTATATGCTTGCTTTGTCTCCGTTCAACCAACAAACATGAGATTTATTTCCATAATTTACTCGCTACCTACTTCAGCAAACAGATCAACCAAGTCAACTTGCAACGTAGCACATCCCGGACGTAATTGTACACAGATATGTCGAACAACACAGAAGAGATAAATATAGCACCTTAGTTCCAAGCTCCCGGGATACCGCCACCAGTTTGCGCGCCGCCACCACTCGGGATGAGTTCCTCAATCAAGTTGGTCACAATGTCATCTTCGGCATCTTTGTTCGCAGACGGGTGCAAAAGCAGCTGGTCCATCACTTTCTTAGTCAAGTTGGGGTATGTACCCTCCGTAAAACCCATCTGAGATGTCAAAGTTCAAATGCAGTATAATCACGAACAAATAACACTTACATCCGACAACTTCCTCATGATTCGGTTCAGTGGACGATTCTCCTTGTTCTCGTGAACATGTCCACGGTGCATGTGACCCGTAGCGTGGCTACGCTTAGGGACGCTGAACATCTCGAGTTGCGGGTAACGACCACGCGCGTTACTGACAATGTGAACTCCAGACGTAGCTGCACTGGACTCCGCAGCCTGTTGCTCGGGAGTAGGGGTTGTATTATTGCTTGGCTCCTTATCCGGTGTGATTTGTACCGGGTTATCCGACGTTTGTCTTGAGAGACTATCATTGTCAAGGTCAGTAAATAAGCGAGACTTGATGTGCGGAGCCAACCTTTCGGACGTAGACTCTCGGTCGTGACGCCTCTGCTCTGCCATCTTCCTAGTGGCCTTGGCTTGACGGTACCTTTCCTTCCGCGCCTTGTAGTCTGCCTTCGCTTTTTCGACGTCGGCGCGAAGTTCCTCCGATGTAACTTCCAGAGCTGATGACGACTGAGCGGCAGTGCTCTGGCCGCGCTCTTCGGCTGCGCGCGCGACATCATCTGCAAACGCCGCTCTCGTTCCAACGCCACTTTCAACAGACTCCTGATGCTCAGCACCACGGGCCCAGAAGCGAGGAGGAGGACGAGGCCAGTTTCGAGGGTGAAGAATCGGCGGCGGAGGCGGCGGAGGCGGTGGTGGATGAGTTACCCAAGATGGACCAGTTGGGTGAGCAAAAGGTGGTGGTGTGAACCACAGGTGATGGTTGCGACGCGGATGAGGAGGTAGGTGAGAAAACCTAGGGAAACTTGGCACCGAGGTTGAGCTGGGTGGGTTAGGCGCTGATTCATCGGTAAAAACCGGAGCAGTGTCTCTAGATGTCTGCGCGTTGGTGTTCTCCTGCTCATCCCGACCAAAATCCCCAACAGTGCGGAAAATCCTTCCAAGCGCTTCAGTAAACCGAGTACTAGCCTCCTGCTCGGTCGTGCGGCGGAGCTCCTCGAAACTCCTGCCCGTTTCCTCTATGGCAGTGCGATGGAATTCCTGTGCAGCGCGTGAGATGGCATCACGGTGAGCAGCCAAGTAGGTGCCATTGGAAGTATTGACAACGATGTTGCGGAGGTTTTCGGACAGCTCCGGATGAGCGGAAAGAACAGTGGTGATGGTGGTGAGGAGTGAAGTGACATCGCGCACTAGCGAAGGTGAAATTCGGTGTGGATCAGGCAGATCTAGGGACGGAAGAGGAGGATCGTCATCAGAACCCTCTGTCTTTGGCTCTTCGGATTCATGGGCTTTGAGCGTTTGTTCAGAGATTACGGGGGTGCTCTGTGCCTGAGCCGGAGTAGCAACCCCGCTCTGCGAAGACCGGGCAGTGGACGCATGCGGAAGCCCGAATATACCCTCGGAGCGCACATCGAAAACATGGACGGGAGGCTTGGCCGGCGACTCGTCACCGATAACAGAGTCGGCAGATGAGACATCGTCTTCAATCGTGGCTGCACGTCCTTTGCCCTTGCCCTTGTCCTGCACAGTTGCCGCATTAGAAGCGAGGTCGGAATGAGTGACGTCTCCACCGCCAGACTCGGTTGCTTCCGACTTGGAAACGCTGACGTCACTCTCCAAGACCTCAACAAAGGCATGGGGACTGTCAGGAGCGTCCTTGGAGAGGAAAAGACTCCCTAAGCTGCCGGGAAGACGTTGCCATTCATCGTCTGTGTCGAAAACCAAAGGCAGCACTTCGTGACCACCAAATGTGTTCCGAAAGTGGGATTGCTGCGGCGTAGTACCAGACAACGGACGGGGAGCTGTAGTAGCACGAAGACAGCTAAGGTCATGAACAGCAAGCTTGATACCGCCAGAAACGACGACTGATGTGTAGAAATCCTGGAGCTCGTCATCGGAACTGAGAGTCACTTCATCACCGTCAAAATCGATGTATGATACGCCGACGTTGTCGATCGCAATATCGTACAAACTGGCGATTCTGGCGGACAGAATGGACCAGGTCGGCAGGGTTGTGAAGGTAATACGACGGGTTAAACCGTCGAGTTTGGTTAACTTGAAGACTACCATGGCTGGGTGTGTTGATATGGGGTCAGGAGAAAAAACAAGCGACAAGAGAGCGTCACGCTATCTAAGTGGCGAATTCAAACTCCGACCTGCTGCGCCGAAGCAATAAAGTTTCTCTCAACAAACGATCTAGTCGTACAAACAGACGAGAATTACAATTGATTTACAAAACTCAAGCGAATATGGCCAACCGTTGGTCGATCTCCGCAGGGTTGTTGAACTATGCATGGACGGCTGAGCGAGATGCCGTCGGGACGGAGAGCCTCGTACTCACCCTAAGGTTGATGTTCAAAGCGCTGATCGCGGCGATGTCGGCAGGCGACAGGTCGAAGTTGTTGCACTGCAAGTTAGTGGCCAATCTCGCCGTGTTGTTCGTCTTCGGAATGACGGCGATGCCACGTTGAGTCGCCCATCGCAGCAAAACTTGCGCGGTTGCTGCACGACGTGAGATCCATTGCGGAGGGTGAACAAATCAACATACACTTCTGGTGTGCCGCAGCGATTGCGGAAACGACGTCGTGCGCAAGTAGAGAATGCATATTCTTGCCCATGCCAAGCTCGACATAACTCACAGAACCAAAAGAAGAGTAAGCCGTCACAGCAATGCCGAGGGTGCTGCAGAGCTTAACAAGTGCCTCTTGCGTTAAATAAGGGTGCAATTCGACCTGGAGTACCTGCGGTTCGTACTTGGCATAGCGAAGCACATCTAGGATGAGAGATCCCTGGCAGTTACTGATCACAATGAGAACATGACATGGTGTGTAGCGAGTCGATTGCACACCTCAAACCAATGTTCTTTGTCAACCCCCCATCAACAAGTTTTTCCATGGCACCCCATGTTTCCGACAAGGGGGTGTTCTCTATTTCACGTTGTCAACGCCATTCTAGAGAGGAGAGAAAATTCCTACGGAGATGCACTTTGCCATCGTCACCCAACCATTCAGGAGGGTAACGGTGCTCGGGATCGACATACTGCAGGGAGATCGGGAAGTGGACAAGGAAGAGGTCAAAGTACTTGATGCCCCAAAGATCGAGCTGTTTCCTGGCGATCTGTTCTACCTGTCACCTTGATTAGGAGTTAAGTTCGCCTGCGACCCAAACCATCTTACATGTTCGCGGGCGTGGAACGTGTTCCAGAGCTATTATATCGCGTCAGTCCGGATATGTAACCCAGCCAGATATTGGTATGTCCCAACTCGCCTTGGACGTGATGACTAAGAGATGTAAGAGTTAGTAGTGTGGTCTGAAACATGAGATGCGACTCGCAGAGGTCTTCACGCTTCACAAGACCGTCCGCAATTGCCCGGCGGACACCCTCTCCGGCCTCTTTTTCGTTCCCATAGTCACCAGCACCGTCGAGGAGACGATATCCGGCCTTAATGGCATCGTAAACCGTCTTGGACGGACATCAGGACAGGAATATTTTGCATGAATGAAAACACACATCTGCGCAAGTAGCATTAGTGACCTATCGGGAGGTTGAGCGCGAGAACCATTTCACGGTGGCATTAAACGCTACCTTCCAAAGACCGAAGCTTGAATGTGCAAAGGGCAAACATGAGATCATCGTCACGGATCAAGATCAAGAAGACAGACCCGACCAGGGGCATCTGGATTGATTTGGGGTCAATAAACAGATCAGTGGAAGAGACAATGATGATGCCTTTTGTCCGGTACGCTTGAGAACGACGGAGGCCATGATTGGAGTGTCGATGAGGGAAGCGAGGAGAGGAGATGTGAGAGGCGCATTCAAACCCGACTCTATTTCTATGATCAGGCGGCCCGGTTTAACCGAGCGAGTGCTGTCCATATGACCACAGCATGAATAGAAATGAAAAACCTTGTTACTTGTTATTACATCAACAGAACTAGTCACCGCCCTGATGCGCCTCTACATCCTTGGAATTGGCCCCATTGGCTCTCTTCTTGCCCACCATCTCCGTACAACACTGCCCTGCTCGTATTCTATTACCCTTATTCACAAATCTGTCGCTCAGGCACGCACTGCAGCCCTTCTTGGTGGAAAAATTGCTGTGGAGAACCAGGGCATAGTCCATTCCAGCGGCGGGTATGATGTAGAGGTTTTCGAGCACGGCGACTACTCGGGTGCCGGGATACCTTTCGATGTCGCCCTCTCCAAGGATGAACCCAGCCCATCCATCAGAACCGACCCTATAGAAACACTCTTTGTCACCACCAAAGCCCAAAATACTACGAATGCCATTTCTCGCATGCTCCCTCGTCTATCCCCCAAAAGTACCATCGTCCTTCTTCAGAATGGGATGGGTGTCTACGAAGATCTCGTGCAAAGGCTCTTCCGGAACCCTGCAAGCAGACCGCACTTCATTCTGGGTTCCAATACTCATGGTGCATGGTTCAAGTCTCCGCTCCACGTCGTACACGCAGGCGTTGGTAATATTGAGTTCGGTATTGTTCCGGACAGTCGCGGGCGGGACTATGAAGCATCCCTTTCGGACGAGTGCAAGTCACTGCATGAACGTACACTTGACCTCGATGATATAGCACGTCAAGGGGACGCATCTCATACCGACTACTCTAGTTTGCGGGACACGGTGGCAGTCCTCGACTCGCTCGACGGGCTTAGCTGCCAATGGAAACGAATGTCAGACATACAACTCGCGATGCGCAAAAAACTAGTTGTGAACGCCGTGGTAAATCCCCTCTCTGCAATTCTCGGGTGTCGGAATGGTGCTTTGTTTAAAGACGACGCATCCAAACGCATACTTCACGATGTTTGCACAGAAGCCGCCGCCGCTTTTCAGGCGCAGCTAGAAACAGACACGCTTGCGTTTCTTGGTTCCATTGATGCGGACGCGGAAAAGAGTCAGGCGCCTTTAGGTAGAATGCCACACGACCTCCAAGCCGACATGCTTATCCAAGAAGTCAAACGAGTCGCTCACCTAACAAAAGGAAACATCTCTTCGACCCTGGCTGATGTACGGAAGGGTAGACCCACTGAAATCTCCTTCCTCAACGGGTACCTTGTTCGCCTTGGGAAACAATACGGCGTACCAATGCCGGTCAATTCGACTCTTCTCAATATGGTTAACATGCGGAGTGCTATTCCTGTCGATCAGATGCTCTAACCCGACACCAGGTGTGTCCATTCACCCGCGTACGCACGGAATTCTATTTACCTCAATTCCCAGATAGCTGAGATGACGCCTCTGGCGATGCATGTCGCTGCTTTTTTTGGAGAGCGCGAAAACAGATTGAAAATTCACACTGCATGACGGAGAGATATCTCGCCGGTGAATTCAATTCTGCCTGCTGAGCCGCTTGCACAATGTACCACTAGTAGCAGCGATACAGAGTTTTCGGCATTTATTTCTGATAACTGATTGCATAGATGTTCTGACAGCGAGGCCGCTATCGTGTGAACCAGTTCCGTAAATGATGTACGAGTCTCATATCATCGTGCCTCGAATTTACCTTGATACCATCAATACGGCCATATCCCTGTTGATGACGATGCTCTGACATGTTACACCAACAATTACGTAGTGGGATGCTCGAGTGTGTGTGTGTGAACCAGTTTCGTCAGTAGTTTCAAACTGGATTGATTCTTCGAGGCTGTCATCTTACTCCTCCACTCAGAGTCGCTCGTATTCGCCTCCGTTAAGTTCTGCCATCATGACGTCGAAAGAATTGCCATTCGACATTTACGTGCAAATGCTCAAGCAACTTCCCGCCTCAGCTCTGACAGACGAAAGCCCAAGGACGTTGGCTGCGTGCCTCCGAGCAAACTCGGTTCTCCGAAGTGCAGCATCTCTCGCGACGCTTTGGGAACCACATTATCATGTGCGATGGACGATCAGCGTTCCTGCAAATGAACTCGCCCGAAGACAGGCTTCCGGGGATAATTGGAAGTCACTTTATCTGCAGCGCGTCCATCTAGATCAACAGGCCCTCAACATCCTGGATGATATTGTCACGGAACGTGATGCGCGACTGGAGAGAGCAAGAGAGATCACTTCCACGTTCTCGTATGACGTCTGGAATGTATTGGCCAAGGAAGCTCAATGTCCCGTGCCGGAATCTCTGCGGGGTATCTACGATGACAGCAGGGATTATGGGGAGGTTCCTGACCATGCTATTCCCCGTCGCTTCTGGGCACAGTCGCTATTGGGAGCCATAGCACGTAGTCATGCGGTGCGGACATGGTCTGCAATCAGGGATGAGGAAGATGATGGTGGGGTCACACTAGAAATAGCCATCGCATGTCTTTCGTCATATTTTGCTCATCCTCCGATGGAGGTAAGTAACGAGTGCGATACATATGTTTTCTTCGCTTAATAATGGCGCGTTTTCAAGGTTTCATCTCAGCTCGACATTTTAAGTGACTTATGTCGGTCGTATCTTGCAGACAATGGCCTCCCAACTATTCCAGCCGAGGTCAATCGCAGCGAAAGTACACTATGTCGCATGTCATCATCAATCTGCGATTTTCTTTGGGAACATGGATTCAGTGCCGCAGAACGTGAGCCACGAATCGGCTTGGGCACTATACACTAATCACGGAGCACGTCAGATTCCCGATTCAACACCTTTAATACGCGATTTCCCCACTGGTTTCTCAGCACACATAAAGACACAATTCCGATATCGCTGGTATACGTCTTTGTTTGCCTTGCTCGACGGCTGGGAATACGAGCTGCTCCTGTTGATTTTCCTGCAAGAGTTTTAGCTGTCGTCTTATCGCCTCGGCCTGCAGTTTCAGATATCATCGTAGATGTCTTCGGATCCAGGAGGGCGGCAATACTATCGACCCACGAGGACATTCCTCGATTGCTCATAGACGCGGGCGTTTCCCCAATCTCTCCCTTGCGCTCTATCCAACCAGCTAGCACAGCCACCATGGTTGTCCGAGCATCGCGAAACATACTTGCTTCGCTCTCGTTCATGCAATCAATGGCAGGTATCTCTGAAGGAGACCTCAATACTGCATTGTATGTCGGATTCTCCGTGAATTTGATCTTCATGAACGATAGGAGATATCTCTTGAACATAATGAAACACATCACCCGTTTTCCATTGGACATTCTCTCCGTCATGACCGACGTTTTGGCGCCTTGCCTTAGCTCGCCTATTCAGGAACAACTCCTAGCTAGTTGCAAGGCAGCACATGAGGACGAGGATGAGGCCGCGGCCGCCGTGATGTTGCGGTCTAAAGTGGCGACACCCATCAAATATTTCGTAGGAATGATTTTCAAACATGCCAAGTACGAATATAGAGGGTATATATACGGGTGGGAGGTGAGTTGGTCCTTTGTGGCGTTAGTAGATATCAAAACGATGTTTTTATAGCCATCTTGTATGGCTTCCGAAGGCTGGATAACGTCAATGGAAGTTGATTCACTTCCTCGCGGGCGACACCAGCCATTCTATCATGTGTTCACCCAAGGCGGGTCCTCTAGATGTGAGTCCTCCAGATGCTCAGTGAAATTAGTATCGACATGTGGGCTTAGATGTGGCAGAGGAAAATATTATACCGACTAGGTTAGAACCCTACGAATACCGCCAACTGTTTTCAAATGCTCCTGAAGTAGGTCGGTATTTCGAGGGACTTGTCCAAGCGAACGATAGAGCCAGGTTGCTCCTTAGTCCGGAACTTCTTTCTGCTTATCCCGAAGATGATGCCATTGGGGAGAAATGGGTTAAGCCCGAGGACGGCATGACCTCTTGACGTGGTCCAATCACTACTGTTCGAGATCCCATCCATTCTCCATGTAGAAGTATCAACAATACAATTCATCGCTCGACTATCAAAAGATATATATGCTACATGAAGTATATAACAAAACTGGGTGATACAGTAAAGTGAATGGATGATTACCAATAGCCCAACGTGGTCCCCTCGAAACCAATCTCGAGCCATCCCTCCACGTTCTCGACCTTCTGTTCCTGATTTCCGGCTAAGCCTTGGAAGCCGACCTTGTGATACACCTTCCGCGCAGGCACCAAGTCCTGTCCGTTCCCGACGTAAAGAACAACACGCTCTTTCTTTCGGAGAATACTGTAAAAATCAGAATAATGGAAAGCATAGGTTGCACTAGCAGATACACACTCTTGACAGACACGGTAAAGAAGCCGCCCGGCACAGCGATGACCTCTCCATTTCTCTGCTGTGAAAACCTTCGTGATTGCTGTCACGTTGTCGGACTCTCTGGTTGCGGCAACGAGGCAGGCAATCTCCCAGTCTTCGTCTCCCTTCTTGATCATGTGCACCCAAGCTTGCTGCTTGGTTATCAGTGCCCTTGCCTCGTCCTCCGCGCGTTTGTCGTCAAGTCCATATGGTGGCTGCCGGAAAAACGTTACGTCTCGTACACCGTGTAACGCTCATAGTACTCACCGAGGTGTCGGAGAATTCCTTGCAGAGGACTTTGAGCTCTTCCAAATGGGAAATGTCCGCTTGGCAGAGAGCGATGAGGATGTCCTCAGACTCTCCAATGGAAAAGATATCTGGAGACTTGTTGAGCGTCTCCCTGGTGCAGAAAGTGAAGGTCGCGTCGTAATACGGATCCTCGAGAGGGAAAATGCCGTGTTCCTGGTGCGTGTGTTCTTTGAATATGTTGGCGAACTTTTTCGCTACATATGCAATAGAGAAGACGGAAAAAACTCGCTGGGGAGAGACCTCCCTCAGCAGACAAAGGACGAGCTGTGTCAAGGAACCGGTAACGTCCTTGCCGTCGCTTTCGTCCTGGGCGAGCTGAGCGGATGACTTGGGAGTATAGATGAAGATGGGGTAGTTTCCCAACAACCCTTGTGTGCAGGAAAGGACGAACTCGGCGTCTTTGCCCGTATCATCGTATGCGACGATCCACAGCTGGTTGGGATCATTGCTAGCATCAGCTTCGCGAGAAGCGTCCAACGCCTTCTTTGCGAATGGGAAAACGATGTTCGCAGCCGCCTCATTTTTCACGAATGCGGCCCAGAATTCGGGTGGAAGATCGGATGCGTTGTTGTACGCTCGACAGGGGAGGACAGCAGACATGATTGAGAAACTGGATGGTGAGGATCGCCATACCTTCTACATCACTGTTTTATACAGTGGAAGGTTAGACAGGAGTGACCCCGTGAACTGGATACGATGCTGGAGGCTCGTTGTGATCATACGGAACCGCTTGAAAATTGAACGTTTGAGCCATCCTGCACCACGGAGAATGATGAGATGATGGATGTCGGCAACGTTTTGGCGGATCGAGAATTTGGCACTAGCAGAAAGATAAACAACAAGTTCACGTTAGGAGCCACGGAAAATGTACGGAACGGCGTCCAATAAAACTTGGCAATGGTGGTCGGTTTAGAAATTAGCATGCAACGGGTTATTAAGCGTTACAGCAGCCAGTAGGAACGTTACCGGGCATTTACTCGACTTTGTGGTAAAGAGGAACTCCTGGCGGGGATTAATGAGAAAAAATAATTGTGCGTTGCAACCAGTGCTGAAGACTTGAACCTGCCCGACGAGAAGGATACATGTGATTTCTTGACTTGTGGTCATCCCATCGGACTCGGGTTCAGCAGCAAAAACGGCCACAAGTCAAGCCGCTCGAGCGCTCGTCAAATTTGACAAGCACGATTCTATACAAAATTCATGTAAGTGCTACCTTTTGCCATCTCCATTTACTAATACATCGTTCTTCATCCAACCGCCAGGAACGTTGGACGGAATGACATCCTCGATGACTTTCAACATAGCGAGCAGTCGTTCTTCGTTGTGTCTGCGCCCCACAAGCTGCAGGCTGATAGGGGCGTAATCATACGTAGAGGGGTCCCACTGCCCAGCGACGCGCTCCTCTATCCTGTTCCTCGGCGCGTGTGTGAAGATCCCCGGTAAAGGTTGGGAGGCCGAGTACTGGCCAACAGGAAACACGACCGCTGGGAGGTCCAACAAGTTCCAGTGGGACGTGTATCCCCACCAACACGTCGTATCATGAGGTGGCGCTAGCGTCGGTGCAACAGGGCATAGGATTGCATCCACGGGACGGCCACTCGGGCCCCTGGATGCGTTCCAGTGTTCTAGAGCCTTGGCGCGAAAAGTCTCACGTTCTACGTTCAAACGAAATATTTCGTCGACGGCAAACGGCTCCGGGTGCTGAATCTGATCAAGGATCCACTTGGTTTGGGGAACTGGTGGTTCCCCTCCTTCACGGAAAACTTGCCAATACTCCGCACCGCCATCGAGAAAGTAAAGTTTTAACTGGAAATAGTTTTGTTTTGTTAGTACATTGTGTTAGCGTTGCCGTCGGAGACGACCCACAATCAGCTCCCACCCCTTTTGATGGTCCAGTGGTTCCCACAAAATCACCTCATGACCCGCTTTCTTTAGTTCCGCCTCGTATTTCTTCAATGCCTGCGCGATTGGTGGGTGCGGAGCCACAACCCCATCATCGTATAGGATGGCTATTGTCAACTTCTTCCCTGCTATACGTTCGCCCCGCGCGACGTCCGCCTTCCAAGGCATTTCCAGAAGCGGGGGCTCGTACAACCACGGTTCCGCATCCAGCATCACCCTGCAAAAGAGCTCGAGGTCTCTCGCCGATCTGGCTAGTGGTCCGACAGAGCCTACGATCGCGTCCATTCCGTCATGGGAACCAAGCAAACCAGAATGAGGCAGGCGGGCAACCGACCCCTTCAGGCCATACAAGCCACAATGTGCAGCTGGAATCCTGACACTCCCACCAATATCTGTACCCACTCCCAAAACGCTTCCGCGACAGGCGATGAGCGCGGCTTCTCCTCCGCTGCTGCCTCCACTTGTCAGTTTTCGGTTGTATGGGTTGACACTCCGCCCAAAAATGTTATTGTCTGTCTCGAGCGACTAGAAATGACGTGAATAAATATTTGATTGATCCGTGGCAAGGGTTATTGCTTACGAGCAAGGTTTGAGGGTTTTGGGTTTTAACGTATATGATGGCTCCTGCTTTCCTAAGAATGCTAACCACGAGGGCATCGTCGTTCACCACGGTTTTGTAAGCCCAAGCTGGACAACGTTTTTGTGAGTCACCGTCTCGCGTGGAATGCTGTATTTACCGATATAACCAGACGAAGTGTCCAGACCCTTTACTTTGATATGGTCCTTAATCGAGACCGGCAGACCATGAAGCGGTCCGATTACCTGTCCCGTTTCCTTGAGATGTTGATCCAGTTGTGCTGCTCTCTCGAAAGCATTCTTGAGACAAGACTCGGTCAGACAATTTGTCACGTCGTTAGCGCGGATCGTGACCGTGACAAATGCCTCCAAGACTTCGGTGGATGTGAAAACGCTTTTTCGAATGAGTTCAGCGAGTGCAGTGGCATCGCAGTTTACGATGGTCCTCTGCTTATCGGTGAGCGATGCTTGGGGGTATTCCTGGACATTGGTGACACCATCATGAGGTTTAAAGTCGTGGTCGACGGGGAGAGCATGTTGACGCAAATGACTGCCGCGATCGCTCTTCTTGCGGGCGGCCACATCCTGAGCCGACGGAGACAGTGTATGGAGCATCCTGCAACGCACAGGTTGGTAAGCGGCGGGTAGAGTACAGATGGGCAAGGCGATGCAATCCAGTGATTTAGCCGATGCTTTTGAATATGGCTGGCCATCTTGCTGTGGATTATCGGGGCTGTACTTTTTTTTCGATTGGAATATCTAAATGGTGTTTCAAAGAAAAATACGAACACGATGCGTTACGGGGTTCCTGAGGGAACAAGCGAAGCTGCGTCTGATGGGACGTTCTGATAACGCTCCGGTCGGATCAGTAATTAAGTCGCCGTAATTGGCGACAAGCTCACTTACGACTCCAACCATCGATGGCTGCACAAGTTGCTCGACCTCATGCCCACCTCTCTAACCGCGCAAAAACTCGCACCGCTCTCGAACGTAAACCGGTATTCAAGAGCGTGTTGCAGAATCCCTTCCAAGTAAACTGGTACGTCTTCCATTCTATTCCATTGTAATGTAGAGGCCAACCTGTCCAGGCCGTCGGTCCCAGCCAGTGTTCAAAATGTCCTTCTTGCTCGCCTCGTGGCCACCCTTGAGAATATTCTTTTGCGCACGCATGGTGCCCGAAAACGTGCCCGGCCGTCGGACGTCTTCGGACAACAGGGACACATCGAGTGTGCCGCGTCGCAATCCAACTCAGAGGCAGCCCTTGTCGGAATAAACGCAGTAACTAGAGCACTAGAATGTCAGCTCCACACCACCCGAAAATCTGTTATCTCGGATAACCGCCAAAAGAATGACGATCAACGCTCGCCATCTTCAGCACCATCTCCAATAGCAATCGTATTTGTCTGTTACGGGGATGTTGATCCGCTCGCACTGGTCAGTCATATACCATACCTTGTGGCCGGATGCAACTCCCTGAAGAATGGAACACGACCGGTCAAACTGGTTCCACTCCCAGAGGGTTCCGAATCAACAATCGCCATGACCCTCGGTGTTCGCAGAGCCGCCGTCCTTGCATTCCGCGTATAGAATCATAATTTTAATCGCCGTATTCCTTTACTCATGTTTTGATTGTATAGAATGAATCTCCTTTGTGCGAAGCCGTACGGGACCTTCTTGACTCCGTTCCTATTCTTAGCGCCTCCTGGCTTTCTCCGCCAGACGCCCATACCCCACGATTTGTGCCTACGCATATAAAACAACTTCGCACGACAGCCCCGAAAGATATGAAAGCCGCAAGAGAACAGAGATCAAAGGCCAGAGCAGCAACCAAAAAGAAAATGTCAGGTTCTCGGTCAGTACATCCAAAGCCTCGCCTAACGTTGACAACCGGCTCGGATAAAGTCCTGGATGGGTCGACTGCAACGAGGAATTAATTTCCGGTGGACGTCTTCCTCAATAGAAAGTAGCTGTAATCCATGGACACTGCATAAGTCGGATATTGATCAGGGTGTTTCCAACTATTTTGGTGCAGACACTGCCCTTCGTCCCTGTTCGAACTTTCCCTGGAACAAAGTTGTGGGCAATAGGCGCATGGGAATCGATAATCTATTCGTAATTACTACCTCCGACTTGAAATATCATATCCACAGCTTTTGCTGTCAACGTCAAGAAACTCACTCAGGCTGGCGATAAATGTTTATAGCCATTGTGGGCACCAGAAGCGCTGGAAAGTCTACGATCGAGAACTACCTCGTCTCGAAAGGCTTTATTTCGGTGCGCCTCTCTCGGACGGATCTCGCTCAGGTCAGTCTGGCCCGCCTCCCCGCTGAATGATAACCCTGGACTCTCTTTTGGCGCGCATAGCCTAGCGCTGCCGTGGAGTCTGACGTACCCGCTCAGGCTATACGCCTTCCTGGAATCTCGGAATCGTCCCGGTTCCCAGATAATTTTCTCAAGACGGACTGCGTCTCGTTGCCGGCGTTCGCCTCACCCGAGGACCTTCTCAAACACGTGACCCGAAACTGGCGACGAAATTTCGTGACTGTCGACTTGACTACCAATCGCCTTGTCAGCCTGTTTGCTAAGCGACCCTTCTTTTTGCTCGTGAATGTAGACGCGCCCTTGCTCCAGCGTTATCACCGGCTGCAGGGGTATGTCTTCCAGAAGGGATATCTAGACGATGCTAGAGAAAACCCAAGACCAGGTCACTTATCACTGGAAGAGTTTGTTCGTCAAGATGACGAATGTGTTTTCGGACCAGATGTGGATCCTTTGGGTTCAGACCCACAGCAAGGGCACGGTCTCCGTGGAATAAACCATCTCGTGAAGCTCAACATTACTAACTCCTTCCGGTCCTTATCGGAGCTCTATCTTCACCTGGGCTCATTGAACTTGACAAACGCCGAAAGATTGCGTCCGCAATGGGATACATACTTTATGGCATGTGATGGCCTCAAGACCTCGGCGTGTTTATTGACCTCAGACTTTCTACTTCTAGACGCTTGCTGAGCTGGCATCGCAGCGCTCCAACTGTATGAAACGCCGAGTGGGTGCGATCCTGGTCCGAGATAACCGTATTGTTGCCACAGGGCAGGTCACTTGACTTTCGGCACGATTTCTGATCCGATCTGCTTCAGGTACAACGGGACCCCCCGTGGCGTGACAAACTGTAATGATGGTGAATGAACTTCGCTTTCGCTCCGTTTGTGTTCGTTTGATCATCATTCCAGGCGGTTGTGCGAGGTGCAATCAAACTTCAGACGCATGTGAAGCCGAATGACTATGCTTGCATGCAGAAGAAAACGCCCTCTTAGAGGCAGGTCGAGACCGAGTGGGAACGAACGCGATACTGTATTGCAATACGTCGGCGCGTACCAGTACTTTGCTTTATCGATTCTCATCTCATTTTTCAGATGCCCATGCCTTAAGTGCACCATCAAAATAATACAGTGCGGCGTGAAAATGGTAGTCTATAACCTGAGCTACAAAGTGTACGTATTAATATCTCACCAAGTGCATGACTGACATCAAGCAAATTGTGGCAGAGATGAGGCATCGGCGAGGCTCTTCCAAGAGGCAGGTGTAGAAATCCGGCGCCATGTTCTGATGGCTGCTGCACCATGAGTATCCGGCCAAGTTCCGTCCTTCAGGTTGCAAATGGCATTACTCTCCCAGAATGAGAGTCATGTTGTTATCAATGTCCCATCTTGTTTCTTTCAGGAAAGTGATGTCACATGATAGGCGCCCGGATGTGGCCATAAGCGCTAGCCAGACGGCGTCTTTATTCCCCTTTGCAAGCGCCGTATAGAGTTCCCTTGCGAGCGCTTGGAGTTCTTCGTGTGTCTCACGATGTAAGAAGCGCCGGAAGATAAGGATTACCTCCCACGCTGAGGGATCCCGCATGTGGACTCCAGTCACTGCTGCGGTCATCGTCTTCAAAATTGATCGGTATAATCTGTGCGAATGTGTATGCGCTGACTCTGTTCCGACAGCGCCATGACCCCGGCGCGCCAGAGCATTCTGCCCATCCGCAGCTTCAAGCCTTTTCAAGAGGGCGATAAATCGGGGCCAGATATCGTCCCATATTCTGCGATCCATGAAACTACCCACATGACCGACCAAGGATTCGACCAGTGCTGCCGCAGCACTGACGACGAAAACTTCGGTGTCGCCGAATCGATTCAGGATGTATGGCCAAGCCTGATGGATGGTGGGAAGAAGCGCGGACTCGGATAGCACTGGTGTAGCGGATGTCAAGAGTAGCAAAATCCGAGCCCGGATTACAGGTGAACCGTGTGTGAGGAAATATATTGATCGCGAAACCATTTGCTTTGCCAAAACTTGCGCGGACGTGAGTGTCTCTTCATCAATATTTTCTTCCTGTTTTATCGCGTCTTCTGGCTCTCGACCCTCTCCCTCGTCAAGATCACCCCAAGCTTGGCGAGGAGCAGGACCGTAATCAGTGTCGTCTTGTTCTTGCGGGGGATCGTGGCGGTGAGATATCCAGTCTAGTAGTGAGTCGACACTTTGAATTTTCAACGGCGCGAGAGGATCATCTTTGGGTCGTTCATGGACGTGAGGCTCGTCACTTTCGATGACCTTGATCACTTCTCCCAGTACCTCCACTAGACCATTGACGAGTATCTCGTATCCATGATACTCATCAAGGCGGTCAAAACACTCCTCTACTACATCTCCTGCCTTCTGGACGACGTCACTGCCAATCAGGCGGACCAATATAGCTAAGACCTTGGAAGCATCAACGTCGAGCCATCTACGGCCAAGACGGCGGGATACGGAATCAAGAGCATAGTCAAAATGGGAAAATAGCAAGTTCGCCGAAGACGCATAAGAGGTTACGTCCGCAATAAAGTTGAGGGTCGCCAGGCCAGTGAGAGAGAGATGGGGGACCGGAGAAACAACAGAGTGCAGAATGGGGTATAGGACGTGCACAAGAAGAGGCGTAAAATTGGCCTGTAAGATGCCAGAGCTGATTGCTAGGAGATGAAGGCAAAATGTCTTGTGTAATAGTGGTTGGGAATTGGATTCAGGGACTGTGAAGCGACGAGGCTCCACGACATCCACCGTAGCCCGTACTATGGTCAGTCCTTTCTTGAATTCTGTTCGCGGGAGGGAGTCATCGTCCTGTAAATTGGGCGATGAATGTGCGGTCTCGGTGGGCTCTATAGTCCACAGGTCTGCAATGTCTCGGGCGAGCTTTCTGGCAAATCTTTCGAAGCGCTTGCTGAGCGTTGTGACGCGCAGAGAAGGTTGGTCACTGTTGTCGAGATATATACCACTAACGCCCTCGAGCAATTTGCCCGCACACCAAAGTGCGGTTACAGCGGTGCGCGTTTCGGAAGTCTGCCCAGTACTCGTAAACCACTCGATGGCGTAAAGGCAATAATCACCGCTTGCGCGACCCAACGCTCTAAGCATCCGAGTGAGAGCGTCCCCCGCAGTCTTCGAAAGAATATTTTTAAATATGACTTCGGGAAAGGTGACCCTCTCCGCCAACCCGGGGTCATCTTCCAGAAAGAATTGCGTACCGGCTGCAGCATGATGAGTTGTGACAAGGGGAGTAGTGAACTCCAAAACTGAAAGTAAGGTCCACCCCCACCGTTCGATTCCCCCACTAGGACCGAGGAGAAGATTTAATCCCAACGAAAAAGGCGAAAGACCGAGACTTTTTGAAGGTGCGGATTGGGTTAGTCGACAGATTGCCTCGACCTGACCAGCGACATGCTCCACTTTAGAATCCGCCTGTGAGCCAATCCAGCGGGGCAAGGAGCCAAGGCTGTCTTTAGCAATCTGCGTCAAGTTTTGCAGCAGTGTATGACGCGCGGAAGTAGAGGAGAGAAGGTCAAGGATGGAACTGCCAGCAGGCTCGGCGATCTGGGGATAGAATGAATTAGACAGCGAGAGTAGCCACGATAGCAAGAGCGGCTGCGATTGTGGGAGTGCCAGTGGCGTTTCGGCCAAAATTTCTTTTGCCATCCTTGTTAACGCGGTCAGCGCGGACGTCGTGGGGTGGTTAACCAACGGAGTGAGTGTATTGAGTGCGATATGAAGCTGGGTAGCGGAAGCCCTTAGCCATGTCGAGGTGCGTGTGACTAGGTAAGGCGGGAGCTCCGTAGGCTGTGCGTCCGCTTCTGAAGGATGATTAAAACGAGCAAAGTCTTCGAGATCGACCACACTACGAATCGCCCCGTCTGCAATGCAAAGGGCATCTCCGATTGAGAGAACCACCACCTTCTGTATGACGACCAGAGCGCCCGCAACGACATCTCCATTGGCCCAGCTCTTGCTTTCCTGGGAGGCAAGGGCAATCCGTGTCATCGTGCTGACAACACCCGGCAATACCGACGGGATGAAGCGTGTCGGGGCATAAACGCTAAGGACGATGTCTAACGACTGAAGAGACAGGCGTTGCAAGGAGCGATGAGGCGACTTGGCCGTCTGCAAGAGAGAATCCACAGTTTGACCTATAACGGGCAAGAACTGAGTGGAATGCGCGTACGCCTGGAACTGAGTTAGACGTTGAGCGAAGGAGTCACGGGCCTCGGCTGAGGACACAGGGTCCTGGAGAAGCGCAAAGAGACACCGTACAGCCGCTTCCTTGGTCTCGTCGCTTCGGTCCTTGTTTTTCTCCTTGCCTCCAAGACCGCCGATGATGGAGCTGCACAACATGAACACCTGGCTCCAGGTTTGCACGTCGCCAATGGACCACCATGAGTGACACAAATGCGCTAGTACGTCAAAGAGCTTCTCCACGACTTGGTCTGGAATATCGCTCGATGAATTGCGGCGTAGGATGGTGGACAGTGGAACGAATACGTATGATGCAAGACTGGAAGAGAGTGCTGATTCGTGGTGACGCTGAAGAGTATCCGCTAGGGCGGAGAGAAGCCGCAAGATGACGGAGACATTTTGTGGTGCCAGAAGTGAGTTCTCGAGCAAGGGTACGCAGATTGGTTTGAGCTGCAGACGTCATAATTAATGGTACGATCGCGTAGATTCTGACTTACTTTGTCAAACAGGCGTTGATGCTGATCGTCCATGACCAAGATCGTACATCAGCAAACCAGTCCGGTTCTGGAGACTAGACCTCTAGACCTAGTAGCAAGGTCCAATAGAGCTAGCCGTCCTAGCGAAGAAATAACTTTTCTTGCAACCGGCCACTATTTCTAGCAAGATGTGCGACATTGTGCTAGATCTTAATTCACCCACCTTCCAAGCATGCCTTAGCTAAGCCTTGCTCGGTCAGCGCATATCTAGCATGGACACCCAGTCCTTGCTAGGCCATTTTTTACCTGCTAGCTCATTCCAGTTCTTGTGTGGTTCAAACACTAGTATTTGTACATTATCACAGCAGGAGTCCTACATCCGACTCTAATAGGACACCTCTCAAAAAGAAAATATGCAACGTTCAAGGCAGCAATGAAGTAAACACAGCCAAACATCCCCTCGGAAACTGTTGGTGACACTAACTTGTGCGCTTTTCAGCTAGTGTGGGTCATTTCGAGTTGTATCGTCGGTCGGTTGCCCTGCCATAGATCCAGCATCCATTCCGTTGGTATACGGCACTATTCACAACATTTCCACATTCTCAATCGTCTCCTTCATCACCATCTCCGACTTGGACCTCCCAGCAGCTTGGTGGACCTGGACATCAACTCTTCTCATTCGGATGGCACAGGACTGACCACCGGGCCGCTCACGATCTCCGCATACCACTCGCTCTCATTGCTCACCGACATGAATTCGCCCACCTCCGACACCAATGCTGATGCCGACGTTGACGCAGTACAGCTCACCAGCATCGGCAAGAGATATGCCGCCAAGACAAACGAGGGTGCAGGCAAGTGTGGTCCGTCGTCTGTGTTGAGCGAGAGCTGAAGTGTTGGCACCCCCACCCCTGGGACTACACTGCGGGGCGATGAGCACGGGAGGTGTCAGTGGCACGGGATAACGTTCCGAGAGGGAGGCAAGCATGGTGCTGTCGACTGCATCGTCGAGGGGGGCAGCAACTTGGTGCACGAGGCCACTGCCTTCCTGGATGGGATCTGGGGTGCCCATGATCTGCATAGAGCTGGTCGAGTTGACCTTCCTAGGCACTATCATGTGCGTGATCAGGGAAAACGGGCATTTGTTATACATTTCTGTGCTCGAGCGGGGCGTGTCTGGAAGGAGGGGACCAAATGGCGACTCGTCCACCATGACCTGGTACAGGAGGGAAAACAGGAGGGAACAAGGGACGACCTCGCCATCGATGGGTGGGATGGCCAGTAAAGACAGATAGGTAATGTTGAAGTGGCGGGCAGCATCTGTGGGGTGGTGGTGCATTGGGTCAGCTGTGTTGGGGGATGGGGTCCGCAGGAAGATAGTGGGGTGTTCAGGATGGGAGAAGGCGGACGGACGAACGAGCCTGGATCTCTCTATGGGTGTGCGTGGGCAATGCGCAACGTCGCCCACTTTTTCCATAGAGTTTTCCGGTATTGGTTGTGCTGTGCTGACGTCCAAGCTTGATGCGCGGCGTCGCTGTGTCAACGTGCGGTCTGGCCGTTGTAGTCAACATCTCGGGTTGCAGGCGGTTCACGCGCATGCAGTGCTTCGTCCGGGGGTGCTATAGGCATGACTGATCGACGTTCTCCATCAGCGACCTTGTCTGTCCTCTTGTGGCCCACTCACGTTTTTGACTACCTCTGATTCCCGAGTCTCTACAACCTTCCTGAAAGCGCGCTTTCTTTGTGGCTGATCCTATAGGATGAAGTTGTGTCAGTTGGCACTGCTCGCGCTTGTTGTGGGCGTGTCAAAGGTCATGTTGCTAACCTGTTGGCTGTGGATGGAATGTTTATCAATTATCTTATTATCATTCCATTTTAACGTCCTAGATTTGGGACGGTTTGCTGATGTCATTCGTTACATACTTGACATTTATTGAGTCGCGACGTTGTTCTGGACATCCAACTTCTCACTTTCACACTTCCACCATGTCCGTGGAACCAGACCGCATTCTTTTTGTGGACTCGTATGACTCCTTCACGTACAAGTACGCCTTACGTTGGCGTTGGCCTTCGAGGTCGTCTAATTTGCATCCAGCCTTGCATCTCTTGCTCGCAAAACAGCTCCTTTCAGTCAAATCCATATCGTTAGGAACGATGAGTTGGTCATCTCGGAACTACTTCCGTTCTTGCATTATTTTTCCGCCATTATCGTCGGTCCCGGTCCCGGATCTCCCGACGTGGCCGCAGACATTGGTTTCATCAAGCATCTATGGAAGCTTGATGAACATCACTTGCTCCCCATTTTCGGTGTTTGTCTCGGGCTACAAAGTCTGGCCACCGAGTGCGGTGCAACGATCAAACGGTTGCCAGTCGTAAAGCATGGCCAAGTCTCTGTCGTGGAACACACGGGCACGGACATATTTCATGCCATCGGGGTCGTGGAAGCCGTTCGTTATCATTCCCTCCACGCCCTGCTTAGTGGCACAGAAGATCTCGAGGTACTTGCCTGGACCTCTGATGACTTGGGAGTCGAAAAAACGGTCATGGCTCTCAAACACACTAAGCATCCTTTCTGGGCCGTCCAATACCATCCAGAGTCCGTTCTCACCCGGGGCGGGGGCCTCGAAGTAATGGCCAACTTTTGGAGCCTCGCTCGTTCTTGGAATGCCTCCCAAGGCCGTCGTGTTTTCCCATGGGACTCCGAGTCTGCCGCAAGGTTTGGCACCCTTTGGCCAAACCCTCACCCAAAATTTTCTCTTTCCCATCCTTCATCCCCCAGAACAGTTCTCACAGCCACGCTGCGCCTTCCGGGCGTGAGTTCAGTGGCCATCTGCGAGCTTTTCGGCGCAAAGGAAGAATCATCCCCGTTTGTCATGCTGGAATCTCTCGCGGAACCTGGTCGATTTACCATCATTGCCTGTCTCCACTCATCGTCTCCTCGCATCACATATTCCATCTGTGATAACGTTCTATCGCTTCATATAGGTGGTACAGTTTCTCACTTTGATGTGGAACCAGACGGTGTTTGGTCGTGGCTCTCGACGTTTATCAGCGAACGTAAAGCTTGCAACGGGTCATGCGACTCTCCCTTTTGGGGAGGTTTCATGGGTTACTTATCCTATGAGCTTGGCGTCACATCGCTTGGCGTCACCCCGACTGTGCACCCCGCAGAGAAGCGTCACCCAGACGTGAACCTGGTGTTTGTGGAACGTAGCATCGTCCTTGACAGCAAGACGGACGTCACTTATCTTCAATCCATCATTAAGAGAGACGAATATTGGCTTGCGGAAACGGCCGCAAAGCTCAGGGATCTCATCATCCCGCATCATTCGGGTCATTCACGTAATGACATCTCTTCAACGAAAGCAGGACCTGGTACAACTACCATATTTCTCCCCGATAAGGATCTTTACATTTCTCGAATTAACATTGCGAAGGAATATCTACGTGCAGGGGACTCCTACGAGCTATGCCTCACGGCTAACACCAGAGTGGTTTTGCATGAGCCTCCTACCTTTTACCAGCACTCTTCGTCATGGGAACGATACCAACGCCTCCGCAAATTGAATCCAGCCCCTTTCTCTGGTTATCTGCGATTACATCCTTCCACGTTACTGGCATCATCTCCAGAGCGTTTCCTTTCGTTTTCTCGCCCACCTGGGTCGGTGTATCAACTACGCCCCATGAAAGGCACCGTACGAAAAGGACCTGGGATCAGCCCTGCTGTTGCTGAGCAAGCACTTCGAGGTAGCGTGAAAGAGGTCGCGGAGAACCTGATGATAGTTGACCTCATACGCCACGATCTCCACAATGTCGTCGGTGAAGACGTTGAGGTATCACAGTTCTGCACGGTGGAGGAGTACAAGACCGTGTGGCAACTCGTCAGCGTCATTCAGGGCAGACCTAGCGAGGGTGCAGATCAGCTAGATGATCGGCGTGCCAATGGTGCCATCGGTTGGGAGTTATTAAGACGTAGCCTTCCACCTGGTAGGCATGGTGGCTGCAGTCGCTTGTGTTACACTAACTCCGTATCCTACAGGTAGCATGACTGGTGCACCAAAGAAGCGCAGTGTCGAAATCCTGCAAACTCTCGAGGACGACAAACGTGGCATTTATTCAGGTGTCTTTGGTTACTGGTGCGTAGGAGGAGGTGGAGACTGGTCTGTTACTATTCGGACGTGTTTCAAATACGACAATTTGTTCAACCAAAATGCTAAATCTTCCTCCTCAAAGGCCACAGAGTCTGCGTCAACCGCAGAGTCTTGTGTGGAAGAGTGGATCATGGGTGCTGGCGGTGCCATCACAGATCTCTCAGATCCCCTTGAAGAATGGGAGGAGATGAATGTGAAGCTTCAGAGCGTCCTCCGCCTATTCGGGGCTGCAAATCCTTGCAGGAACTGACCATAATCGCTTATGTTGCTGTGAGAGCGTCGTCCATTTGAGTTATGATCTGTTTAATTGCGCTTGTAGGAGTCTTTAGGCTCATGACATGGCGCCGGTTGTGATCTTTGATAGACAATAGCCGAATCTTTTCTGACTGATACAGTCTGAAAGGAGGGTGGTCAAGTAGATGCATGCAGCAACAGTAGGATGATATTTCAGACATATTCATCAGCACGGCCAGTTCGCAGATAAGAATGTCGAATAAAGTGAGTTTGCTTGTTGCACAAGTTTACATTAATCGACTTCATACGGTTTTCCGTGACAACCCGTGATCATGCCATAAGAGCTATGTGTTTTAGCTCACTACGATACTGTCTTAGTCAGAAAGTCCTGCGGAGAGCACAAAGTGCTTACTTCTGAACTTGTTGTCCTACTTTCATCGGAGGATACAAATACGCGATGTCTGTCTCGGAAACCGGTTCGAACGTTTTGGCACGCTCCATCAGTTCCGGTAACGGGAAGAGATCATAATCGGAAGAAAGGTGCCAGAAGAAGGTCGATGAGATTCTGATAAGGGGTCGATCCGGGTGGCTTAACCTGTGTCTTGAAATGGTCTGAACAGGCCGGTGAGGCATAAATAAAAGCCATGCATCCACATACGGCTCACATTGACAGTAGCCTCATTCACGACCACTTCATGAAATCCTGCCTTGATAAGCCCCCCAGTAAGATGTTCGATCTGCTTTCCTGCCTGCACGAGAAGGTAGCGGCCAGTTGGGGGAAATCTAACGGGAATGCGCTTTCCGGTGTTGCGCGCCCAAATGTGAAGACCGGGGTATCGTGAACGACCGTGGACGGTAAGACAGTTGAGATCTGTATGAAAGCCTGCCAAAATGGTATCCTTCTCGCCGTACTTGACGAGATCCGATGCAGTAGGGCCAAGTAAATGCGATCTATGTGAATCCGGTCAAGGCATAGTCTTAAAAGGACAACACATGCTTGCCCATATTTTCCTGCCTCCTTGATAGTGCCTCGAGGGAGTCCGAGACCAACGGCGGTCATCTCCGCAATGTTCTCAACTCTTGACGAACACGCATATAAGCGAGGGTGAGAATGATAAGAGAGCGCCATACGCATCCTTCATGTGCCTGCCCCACTTCTCCATGATGGGTTGCCAGATATCCCTGAAGGTAGGAGCCTGGGGTATAACATTAGGGGCATTTAGCGCAGGGTACTGCGTTTCGTATGGGGGCGGAGTGCCCATTTTCCAAAAAAAGCGGCATTTGGGATCCGGGTGGTGACCCGAGATGTCCAAGGGTCTCTCTGCGGGGTCGAGACGGGCGATGATGTCGAGGCAGGGTTGATGAACGGCACACTTTGGCTTTTCCGTGTTCTCGAGGGTAACCCCGACCTGATATGAAATTTCAGGACGCTCGTCCTTTTCGAGTTCATAAGCCGGTTGTGCAAAGTAGTCCTCGACGAGATCGAGAAAAGCGTCGTTGTCCGCTTCTGAGACGCGAGAGTCGTGGACGAGAAGCGCTCCGTACGTTATCAGAGCGTTAGCAGCCTGATGTGGAAAATGTGTGATGAGGGCTTTGGACGGAAGGTCTGGCGCACATACCTTTATGCACTCTTGCTGAGCGCGTTCTGAGCCGTCGTGCTCGGCGAGAAAGACGTCGAGGTCGATGACGGGCAGCGTCTCTGATAGATTGGCCATGAGGAGCAGTGCAAGACCCACTTCGGCACCTTCCGGCACGCCTCTACCTCACCCCACCACCTCACAGCGCTCTGTTCACGATGTTGAAGGTTTGCACGGCTGCCTTCGAGCGACCCGATGACTGACCATCGCACAGATCCTTAGCATGAAGAAGAACGAGGATGCGGCGGCGAAGAGGAAGCCAAAGACCAGCGCCGCACAGATACGCGTGCAGAAAGGTCTGCCAAGTCATACCCCATGATGGTTGCTGCCGACCTCACGGATGTACTAGACCTGACCGAGCTTGACCTACCATCAACAATGAAGACACAATTTCCAGACCCAGCTGACCTCCTTAACTTTACGCTCACCATTACTCCCGACGAAGGTCTGACACGTGTCCTGTGTAGTATTGGCGTTGATTTACAATCATGTAGGAATGTATCGTGGCGGCGCATTCGTTTTCTCGTTTACGATCAACAACAACTACCCGCACGAACCACCAAAGGTTAAGTGCACACAAACCGTACGCGTTCCCTATTATGCTTGGCCCATGCGGTGCTGACGATACCAAGATATATCATCCCAACGTAGATTTAGAGGGCAACGTCTGCCTGAATATTCTTCGAGAAGACTGGAAGCCGGTGCTGAACCTGAACTCGGTCATGGTTGGGTTGCAGTATTTGTTCCTGGAGCCCAACGCGGACGACCCGCTGAACAAAGGTAGGAGAGCGTGGCGACCTGCCCACGCCGCTTGCTGACGAAGGCACAGAGGCTGCAGAAGAACTGCGGAAGAACCGAGACATGTTCATGCAAAATGTCAAATCATCGATGCGGGGAGCGAGTATCAGGGGGTTACAATACACGAAAGTACTCGTACAATAGCCGTAAGTGCAAGGCCAGATAGACGCTCACCATCGCACGCACTTTATCACACTGGATGCTGTAATACATTGGATCATGTATAAAGTATAATTGGGCTGCGAACTAACTGCCTCTATAAGTGGTGTATGAATATGGGCTGAGGAGGAGAGGAACGTGGTAGTGTTCGTCCGGACTTTCGACCCGAAAGGAGACCTGTGTGATGGGTAAGCGAGGGAAATCTGCGCATAGGGTGCATGACTTCAATCCAAGGATAGAAACACTTTCTGCCCGTCTTTTCGAAATAGTCTTGTGGCTTGAAGACGATCTTGTAGATGCCAGCGGCGATCTGGAATTCAGGTTTTTGTTTTGCTCCCTCCGAGTCACGGGGAGGGAGGAGTGCCATGCAGCGCCCATCAGCGTCGGTCACACTGAAATGCAAAATGGTCAACAGTTAACCAACGGGGAAAAAAAAAAGAACTAAACTGCGTAGAGACAGGATCAAACATGGCGAAATCACGACTTTCGCGATAACGCTGAAGATTGACTTCGACACCCTCGGCAGGTGTTCCGAGAGAGACGTCGAGAACTGCCATTGTGAGTGATCACTGTACCCGACAACGGCGACGAGCGACCCACCATGGCAAGTGATGGGTCCCTTCATCTTAGTGCGTCTCGTCCAAGCTTATAGTTAGGGGGATAGATAAATACAATCCTAATGCCACGTGACTCTGATCGCCATCATTTCTGCATTCCGATCCGATAGAGGAACAGACAATGTCTACGTCGTCACCACCGTTGGGCAAATACCTTGCATCGTCTGGTATGTTTATTGTCCTTATTTTGTCTGAGGCTCACAGGCTTGGTAGACAAGAAGACGAGGGATGACGCCGTCAAACACCTTGCTTCGTTCTTGTCGAATCCCGAAAACAGTAACCTCCCGGAAATCGAGATGGCCAAGTTGTGGAAAGGGTTGTTCTACTGCAAGTGTTTGTCTTTTGCATTTCTTGTACTCACGTCGTGTTTCTTAGGTTTCTGGATGTCCGACAAGCCTCGTGTACAACAGGATCTTGCACAAGAGTTGGCAGAACTTCTCTTGACCATCACGAGCGTTCCGTCTTCGCTAAGTTTCCTCAAGGGTTTCTGGGTCACCACCGTCAGAGAGTGGAACGGAATCGATCGTCTACGGTATGGATAGTACGTATTACCCCTTCTCGATGCTTATTCTCTTAGAATGGACAAGTACTACATGCTCGTCCGTCGTTTCCTCAACGCCTCCTTCAGGCTCCTCATACAGGCTCAGTGGGATCCCTCCGTTCTCCACGAGTATACCTCTATACTCACGACTACAGGTGGTCCACTCTGGTGCACTCTTTTCCTTTTCGTCTGTTTAACCGATTGATCTTGTTACCCAGCCCAACCGACGTACGCGTGCCAGGCGGTCTCACGCTTCATCTGGTAGAAATATACCTAGAAGAATTAGAAAAGGCCATCTCTGCTTCTGCCTTCCCCCCTCCGGTTCCCATTATCGCGTTATTGTCCCCTTTCATATACCTCGCAGCCCGCACACAAACAAACACGACATACAAGCACCTCGAAGAATCGCTGTTGAGTCCGCTGCTTGCTGGACTGCGGCCACGAACGTTAAATCCTCAGAAGCGAGCACGAGTCTCTGGTCAAGAGTATTCCACACTTCTCTCGAATGCCTGTACAGATGTACGTTGCTCGGACGGCCCGATTTCACACGGAACGCTACGAAAAGCCATTTTACAAAAAATATTCGATGTTGCGAGCGCCGAGGATACCAGAGATTCTAATCGACGAAAAATGTATGCACTCTATAAAAGTGTGGACGATGACGAGGATAGCGAAGGATGATTTGAATACATTCGCTAGTTCGTGTAACACAATTTATAACTATATGTCCGGCAACTCACGTTGTGTCAGTCTCCTCCAAGTTGTTTCCCGCCACCAATCATCCATACATTCAATTCGGTTCCAAAGTGCCTCTTCGTCTACTCCATATATCTCGTATTTTCCACCATCGAGGGCGCGACCGTCGCGTCGAGCCACTTCAATAGCGGCTTTATTTTCCCCCCTGACAGACACCACACCTTGAGCATTTCCAAGGTCAACCTTGCCTCTACTCACCTAAGAAGCTCAAGAAGTTCCTGTCGCTCAGGGAAAAAAAGTCGCGGTTCCAATACTGCCAGAATGGCAAGTGCCACACGAAACAGAAACGCGTCACCTTCCAATAGGATAACGTCCCATAATCTAGCGCATGCCTCGAGTGGCAGATGGTCCAAAAACATTGGTATGAACCAGCCAGGGAGATATGCGCTTGGTGATACTTGATGTTGCTTGAAGTTGAAGTATACTAGGTTTATGGAGTCGATGAAGCGACTCGCACGTCTGCACACAATATCACTCACTTTTTGGCATACTGTCCGCTAGCAATGTGTCAAAAATTCTAGACCCAACGTTGATTTCATGCACTGCATGTCATCACGAAGCTCTCACCGATAATACGCTTCAACCTGGGTGCTATTGTTCAGTCAGACTGTGTCGTCTCCCAATGATGTGACTTACATCCTCTTTCGAACTTGCGTCACCATAGAAGGATCTCAGACAGTGTCTTTCTAGGAGATTCCGCATGACTACGAAACCTTGCGGTGCGGGCATGTTAATGAGAATCATGGCAGCCAACTTGGACGCTCCAGGGGTGTATCCCAGACCTTCATCTGCACGCGAGACGACCCATGCACATAGCAAGTCCTTCAAGTCTTGGTAGAGGGGACCAGTCTCGGGATGGAAAAGATGGAGCGCAGGGAGCGTGACAAGTATGTCGTCTTCAATCGCCTGGAGTGTTTCTTCGGGAAAGACACCCGAAGATAGGGCCCGCTTAGCGCGCGAGAGACACGTGCGGTAGCTATCTACAAGGCGTCCACAACTTAGAAAATTGATTGACCAAGGTGGACCGGTGTACCTTTGCTTAAAGTTAATGCATTTCCTGCAGCACGCTCCCACATTGAAGCACGGAATTTCGTGGGAATACCTTTCCACCAGAGTTGGCGAAGAGCAGGTTCTCGGTGCACGACGCGCCAATCAGGGGTTATTGACTTCTCCCATACATGGAGGGCTTGTTCGACTCGGAATTCGCGGGCCAACCTACGTTCTTGTATGACCTTTCGGCGCCTTTCGTCTATACATATTTAGTATTCAGCAAGGGGTGGTAGTGGCAAATCGCATTGAAAATACCCGCAGCCCGACTCTGCTTCATCATGGCTTCCCAATCAGCAAGATGTTTTTGGTCCTCTCGCTGATTCTTTGGGGGGAGGAAGTGGGGTCGCGTCTTGCTCACCACCTTCTGCAAAACGGTTGGGCCGGATGAACGCAGCGGTCTATGATTTTGATGCGGCGGAGCTGATACACGGACATTCGGGAGGGAGGAGGATACAGCCATTGGAGGGAAATCGAGCGCAGACGGGCTGGGACTAGGGGCACCGTGCGTCCCGTTCGACAGTGCGGAGCCGCTTTTCGCCTGCGCTATGACAGAGACGCGGCTTGTCGGGGGTTCGGAGACGTCGATGTGCACGACGGGGTGGGCGGGTACCTCCTTGTCGTGATGATGTTCATTGGGCTGGTCATGGTCGACCGGCGACTGCGACTGTGAGGTGTCTGTGGAACGGTCCAAGTAGAGGGTTGATATCGAGGTGTCGGGTTCGTCGGCGGAGCCGGTCTCGGTAGCTTGACTGACGACAGCCTCGGCAAAGTGCTGGCGAACTGCTACGAAACTGAACTCGGCGGGTTGCTCGTCGCCGTCGACAAAGGCGTCGTCGAGGCTAAGCTGGATGTGGAAACCCTTGCCAGGCTGTCGTTCGAGGGTCTGCACGTCGTCGTCGTCGGTGGTGGTGGTGGTGGTGGACATGGGGGATTGAGTATGAGAATGTGGCTGTGAATAACCGTGTCGTCGGCGTCCCCGACAATGTCGATGAGCAACCCGCGGTCATGATCGCGGAGGTGCTGCTCGTGCTCGTCGGGCACTCCTCGTCGCTCTTCACTGACGACTATGTCCTAAACCCCGCCTTCCGACCGCTACTACACCCGGGCGAAGAGCAGTGTCTCCAAACGCTCGGCCGGATCGCTCAGCGCTACCGTAGAATCAACGGGTCGTCTGAATCACTGTCGCGGTCTCGTTCAAGATACGTCTGTGCGCTCTGTGCGACGCTCAACCAGATCCTCAAGGACGACTACGAGAGCCTCGTCGTAGACACCGAGGCCAGAATACTTCACCGCGACCCAGAGCTCGTCGGCCAGGGCTTCTTTGTCCCACTCGCCGTTGTGCGTGCAACCTTTGCGGAATGGGATGCACCGCTCGCCGCACTCGAGTCGCTCATGGCGCAGATCGAGTCTCAAGACGAGTGGCAGCCCGGCCCACTCGTCGACATGCTCCTCACCCGCTCAAAGACGGGCGTGTATCGCATCTCGCAGATCATGTCTTCCTTGGCGGTCGCCGTTCAGCGTACTTGGCGCGGCCAGCTCGCCGCATTCTTGATCCACGGGTCCCTTTCTTCGGTCGATCCTCTGGCCTCGGAAAATTACATTCTCGTTGAAGGCTCAATGCCCTCCTGCGTCTCTCATCAGTCACGCGAATCCATCGTCTACGTCGGACGAGCGATTGCAACCGTGAAAAAGAAGAAATGGCAAAGTCAAATTCCACGCGAACAGGCTCTACAACATGCCAATCTGCTCGACACCGTGCTCCCGGAAGACCAGTACAGATTTGACCTGATCATTTCCCAGATCCGGACCAACGTGAGCGAATGGCTGTGGCTCAATGTTCTCACCCACAAGGATGTAGAAGAATCCGTCATGTCGCTGTAAGCCCATCACCACTCTGGACTGTCCGCAAACTCATCTTTACAGAGCAAACTACTTCCTTTTGCGCAACGGTGAATTCAGTCTTGCACTCATACGGGACATCGAACACCTCAAAATGTCCCGCTTAACCGCGCGTGCTGGTGGCACGTCCATGATCAAAGAACAAGATCTAAACCTTGCCCTCCTTAGAGCGTCCTTGGGAACGACAGCCCAACATGATCCGTCCTTGCTGCACCTCAAATTCCAGATGCCCTCTGGACCAATCCGGCCCTTGCTTCCTTCTCTTGGCGACAAGGTGCTCTCTTCATCAACGATCAGCAACTCTGGAGAGCCCACCTCATTTGATGATTTGCTTCTTGGGACGACGCTCGTTCTCACGTACAGCGTAACGTGGCCCCTTGACCTTTTTCTTCACCCTTCAGAACTACAGGTCTACTCTGCATTGTTCAACTATCTTTCCTCGTTGCGGAAAACGCACACGCGCATCCACACGTGTTGGACATCGCTGTCGAATGCGCAGCGAGCCCGACGCAAATGGACCGGCCCCGGAGAGGGTGGCACCACGGAAGACCTCGAGGTGCGGAAACAGCTACTTCGCTGCGGCTGGGGAGTCGTCAAGGACATGGGATGGTTTCTCGATAGCCTTTTTGCATACGTCATGGTGGATGTCGTCGACGTGGAATTTAGGCGGTTCAGGGAGCTGCTCGATGGACACCAGCGTGCGCGATTTGAGAATGGTGGACGGCCCGGGGCGGCAGATACGGGCACGAACAGTGATCGGACACACCTCGATTTTACGACGCTTCGGAATCTTCATACGACCTACCTCGAGCGTCTCGTGACAGGATGCCTGCTTTCCCACTCCACGCTTGCTGTGATCCTCCGGCCTATTTTGGAGGTGTGCGAGCGGTTCGTGGCCCAGGTCGAGCGATGGGGTGGAGATGTACTCCCCGCTCTGCTGTTTGAAGGCAGCCTCGCTGCTGGCGATGACAAAGTTGGTGTGATGGTCCAAGAGCGACTGCAGATGGTCTCAGAGATTAACAAGGCAAGTGCTGTGTGTGCCGAGCAGGGCATTGTTGACGGTTAGGCAGAACTTGCATACGCTTCTGGATTCGTTCTACGAGCAGCTGTCGCTGTCGACAAGTCATCAGCCGTTTACTGGGGACGCGTCCAAATCGAACCTGATGGCGAGCGCAGGGAACCAGACGGCGTTCCAGCGCACGTTTATGAAAGGCAAGGGGGGTGAGTGGAACGGGGAGGTGCGACGGCACGTAGAGCGGCTGTTGCTTCGGCTAGATCTGAATGGGTCGTATTCTAGGCGTAGTTGGTAGTTTACATTTAATTTTGTGTAGCGTAGTTGCGGATATGACCGGCTCACCTTCTATTGCTGCTTTTCGGCTCACCCAACACCTCCGCCATCTCTCATCCAGAGCGTCCATGGCTACCCGTACGTCCCCTCCCCCTTCCAACACCACTTGCTCACCACTTTCCCTCAGAATTCTCCCCCCGTCTCATCGGCGCACCCAACACCATCGGTACGCAACCAGGTCGTCGCCAATCACCACACCACTGATCAGATAGCAGACCACAGAGTGTACATTGAGCAGAACGGTCAGGTCGTCTCCTCTTGGCACGACATCCCGCTCTTTGCAGACAAGAACAATGGCATCCTCAACATGATCGTCGAGGTCCCCCGCTGGACCAACGCCAAGATGGAGATTTCAAAGGAAGAGTCCTTCAACCCCATCAAACAGGACATTAAAAAAGGTCGCTTGCGTTTCGTGCGCAACTGTTTCCCCCACCATGGTTACATCTGGAACTATGGCGCCTTCCCCCAGGTGTGTCTCCCCCATCTTGTCCCCCGTGTCAGATCCCGTTCACCGCCGACCTCTAGACTTGGGAGGACCCAACCCTCGCCCATGCAGAGACCAAGGCCAAGGGTGACAATGACCCGCTCGATGTCTGTGAAATCGGCGAGCAGGTTGGTTACGTTGGACAGGTCAAACAGGTCAAAGTCCTCGGTATCATGGCCTTGCTTGACGAAGGCGAGACCGACTGGAAAGTCATCGTCGTCGATGTCAACGACCCCCTCGCTTCAAAGCTCAACGACATCGAAGACGTCGAGCGTCACCTTCCCGGCCTGGTCCGTGCTACCAACGAGTGGTTCAGGTATCTTCTTACTTTTTTTTTTCTTCTCGTGGTCTAAGAACCTTGGCTCACGACAAACGCAGGATCTACAAGATCCCCGATGGCAAGGGCGAGAACGCGTTTGCTTTCTCGGGCGAAGCCAAGAACAAAAAGTATGCAACCGAGATTGTTCACGAGTGCCATGAGGCATGGCGCCGCCTTACCACTGGCGAGAGCGCGGCCAAGACTCCGTCATATGATCTTTCCATGTACGTTCATGTCAGCTTGGTCACAACTCCATGTGAATTCATGTCAAACCCTCCAAGTCGCAACTTTACCGTTCCCGGTCCCGGCTTGACTTCCCCTCACGACCCCTCCTACACCAGCATCCCCCAGGACTCGAGGCAGCCCCCTGCTCCCATCGAACCCTCCAGTAAGTCTAATTCTCGCTGTAATTGGCCGGCGCTAACAACGTTCTAGTCTCCAAGTGGTTCTACATATCGTCTGTACAAGTTTAGAGCCGTTCCGAATTCGAACCTTTGTGTGGAATTTGTACTACATCCGCTTGAAATCCTATTTGTCCAGTCACACAAGGAATGGAGTGAAACGATTATTGAACTAGAGCTACAAGTGCAGATATGCGAGCAGTATTCTAAGCACACCTTAGTGTCTTGGCTTTTCGAGTCCTTCCTGCAACGATGGATACCGGCAGTAACGATCCGAGATTGAGGTCACTGTCCAAGTGCCTGTCACAAGTTCGTTTAGTAAAATGAAAATGTTCATCACCTGAACAAAAGCATACCCTCCAGTGCTGAAAAGACAGAGTATTCGTGCGTCATGACACCCGAGACCGTGTGCGTCTCAAGAACCTTTCCAGGTTTACCTCCCTTCTTCGGGCTGGGCTCTGCACGCTGATATGTAAACGTAAAAGGAGGTTCGCCAATCAACGTGAACACAATCTCGGCTTGATCACCTGCGCTCGAGGATGAACGTACTTCATCAAATGTAGGGACGGGAACAGGCCTACCCTCATGTATGTCTTGGTATATGCGCCTTCCGTGTCCCACCTGGGCCGACGGTAATGCGTGGATATTCATGCGCACGTTGGCGACAGCGGCCTTGCACATCTTTTGTTGATGCGCAACAGAGCTGACGGTGAACTCGCCACTTTGTTGCTGAACGATGGACCACGGGGACGTTTTCGCTTCTTGTGTGTAGGTTTTACCGTTGACGCGGTATCTGTCAAAGCCTGCGTCAGCCATTTCGGTCAAGTGACATTGTGCGCACACCGACTTACCCAATCGTCCAAGGCGGCGTCCCCTCCAACTGGAACTGTGTCACGTCGCCTACACAAAAGTCTTTGTTCTTGTCCATGGGGATGATGGCAGCCGTTTCTGCGACGTCTACCCAAATCGAACGCCGCAGAGGGTCGAGTTCGGCCTGTTCACAATTAGATGAATCGTGTACAGTCTCGATCGTCACTTGGTAAGGACCGATAGACGAGAAGTAGTAGCTAGGTATGTCCAACTTCCAAACCTTGTCGTGCACTTCCACAGTTTCATGTCGTATTTTGCTCGCAGCTAGGTTTTTGATTGATAGATGGAGCTGGAACGGTGGCGTACCTTCCAGCAGGATCGTACCATCGGCAGACGTTAGATCTCGAGCGCTAAGGACGTCATTGAGGCAAAAAGACATGCGGTTATCGTTTTTGAACTTTGCAAAGGGCTTAGGAAGGACCTCTTGCTCAAAGACAAGTCGTTCTGAGCGTGGGATCACGGCAGCCTTATGTTTGTGGAGCGGATACGCTGTGTCACCAACTTGCTTCACTTCGTAATATTTGCGCCCAGAACTAGATGTGTGAAGTTGGAAACGGGTTCGCGGCTGGATACTGCTGAAGGTTGGCTGGTCCAGAACGATCGTACCAACCCCCGATTCGTCCTTCATTGCAATATTGTACACGATCTGGAAAGGTGGGCGTCCTGGGGCAATGGATCAAGATCGGACCAAATATACCCCTTTCTGCACATACCTCTTAGATCCAGGTCAACATAGTCATCGTGACCTTGACAAATTGGCGGAAGTATATGAGAACGATTATACGTTTCAAACGTTGACGGAGTTTGTGCATCCAGGCTGGCAGACGGACGAGGGACCCAATCTACACGATATCCATTTTCATCAACGATAACGTAGCCTGGACATTGTGAATCCGACACCTGGCAAGACAAGTTACCAAAAAGGTTGATGTTTTACAACGTCGAGTGGCCTACCTCCAGAAGCTCGTACGAGCCCTTGTGTTTAACACGAATATGGTCATTTGGAGAGTGCAAATGTGCAGTTTGGACAGACTCGGGTTCCTCGGCGCGGCGATAACTGACGGTCCACGGCTGCATTGAATGTCATCAATATTGCCGCGAAGCCTTGTGAGGAGGACATACTCCATCACCCGTAAGGCGTAAAGGTAAGTCAGTTTCTTCATCCTCCAAGATTGTAACCTGGTTGACAGTGTTCTTTATGTAAAACTTTGCAGTGGGCTACAGACAGCATAACAATACCTGGCGCTGCGTGGCAAAATCGATGACATACCTTTATCCTGCGAACATTCACGGAGATACCAGGCGTCGAGATGGATCGTTTGCATCCATAAACATCCTCGACGCTCACTTGCGGATGTGGTAGGCAAGATGAACATTAGGTTAACTTGATAGGCTCACCTAAATCAACTTCAAATATTCCTCCTTCTTTGTCTATTTTGGCAGGAATAGGCACCTGGATACGCGTGGGCGATGATTTTATATCACGAATCTCAAGTCGATCGGTAGCACGGGGCCCAACTATCTCCAACTCCAAATTCCACGGTGCTGTTCCCTAGTGATCGTCTTTATTACAACAATATTCCAAAAACCATCCAATGACTCACTCGAAGTTCCACTTCGATGTAGACTATATTCCCAGAACAGCTGTTTACCGTGCGCTTTGAGCGACCAGCACCAGCCGCTGTTACAAAGTCTGCAGCCGCCAGAGGGTGAACGATCTGGTCAATGCTTGGCCCATTGAGTTCCACTTTCTTGTAGTTGGCATCGCTCAGGTGCAAGAATGTATAGAAATAGTGACCGCTGTGTTCGGGTTGCAGAGTAAGTTCACCCCGTGAGTTCGTAAAAGTTTTGAATAGATCGCGTGGTTCTTCTTTGTCACGCTGTGTGCGATAGTAGACTTGGAAGGGGGGAGTTCCGTGAAATATGACAGAGGCTGAAACTCCAGTGTCACCGGAACTACATGCTGTGAGCTGCAGGTTCGTTGTACGGGACAGACAAAGCGCACACACCATTCGTGAATTCGCTTCCATTCAATCTCAGCAGTTGGCATCGGCTTTTCAACAACTTTGCACGTCTCTGGAGAGAGGACATCGCCTTCGCACCACTTTGAAATCTTCAGCATCCATGCCTTCTTTACAGAGACCAGACTCGCACCTTGCCCCGTATCCCCAGAATCGTGTACTCTCCCGCAGCGCCAGCACTTAAACCGAGAGTGGATTGTTGAGTCTGGAACGAGTCCTTCCATGATTTGACAGATTTGCCACCACTTTTGGCATCCTCCACTGGGTCGAACTTGACGTCTACATTCCATGGGGCATCCAATAGATCTGAGTCAGTCACTTGGAGAGACAGAGGTGCGTCTGAACCAATCAGTAGAGAGACTGGATTCCCTGGGCCACAATTGCGGAAAGAAATACTAGGGCGCCGAACGACATTTAGGGATCTCGCTGTCTTTGAGTTCAACGTCGTTTCACGAAGGCCAGATTCACCAGTAACGCCTTGATCAAGTGGGACCACGTTACCCATGCCATCAATAACACTTTCCAGGGCAAACGTGACTCTCCCTAGAGATTCCACTGGGAAAGAGAGTGGAACTTTAAGCATCTGGGGTGTTCTTGAAGAGGTTCTAACAACGTTACGTGAATCTACAAGTGAACGAGATGCAGGATTGCTGTCTTCGATGCCTTCAACGAGGAAACTCTCCTTTTTTCCATCAATATACTTGGACCAACGGAGGCTAAGAGGCGGCACTCCGCGAATATCGATGGTCAGGTCGACACCTGAGATATCCCCTTGACAGCGAACTGCACTCCCTGGCTGGGAGATAGAATCGTCCGTGTAGAACGCCGTAGGACATGGGACAATAGTGACCTCCAGAGGATGAGTAAGTCGAGCGGCCACCCCGGAGCCATCGAGTATTCTCTCCAGTCGGATAGTTCCCGGTTTCGTCACGCGTATATGGGCCAGTGACTGAGTCTTTTGCAATCGCGAATCAGAAGATGGAGTCCCGTCATCGTCATCTTCATACTCGTCGTCGGTGGTGTGAGCACGAATAGACTGGAGGCCGAGAAGTCGAGCCTGTTCGATTGCTCCGAGGTCTTTTCCGCCGAGTTCCACATGCTCTACGCGACCGGTTCCTGGCACGCCCTCGACGTATGTCAAGGGGGTAAAAGAGTATCGAACATTTACCGGGGTGGTGTTGTTGACGAGAATAGGGATGAGGACGGAGTGTGAAGGAGGTGACAGACAGAAGGTGAGCGCGTCCGGGTTGAGGTGTGCGGTGCTGATTGGAGACATGCGTACAGTGTGTTGGCCGAGGAGATGTTGGTCGCCGCGGGGAACATCTGAAAAAATGGAAAGCAGCGCAGAGGGGAGGAGCATGTCAGCGAAGCTGAGCTGCTGGGGGGTGGAAGACAAGTCCGGATGTTCTATACGATGGTTCAGCGCGTTTTCTAGAGAAAAGAAAGGGAGATACTTTGGAATCCCTGATAGCCACCCGAAGCGGGTGCACTCGAGCCAAGATGAAGGCTTATGGCACCGAACAACAAGCCATCGAGGAACCATAGGGAGATGATTTGGAGGGCAACAATGGCCCTGCTGTAGGTGAGGCGTGGTATTCGAAGCTGCGAAAGTAGTGCGACATATGCAAAGTCGAGACAAAACCACTTTCTTCCGTACGAACTTGGTTCACCCGAAACAAATAGGCTCTGCAATATGTCCAATACTTTAATAGCCTTGTAGCGGTGTGAGTGGCGAATTTGCGGTAAGGTTCTCGTGGACAAACCTGCAGTAGACAGCCAAGACTGAGATAATAAAGACGCTGTGAGGGCACGTCAACGAAACGCTCTGGAATGAGCGGACGTGTCATGGGGGAGGAGGAGGTAGAAGAGAACGGCACGTGACTACAGAGCATGGCAATGACCCATGATGCTATCGAGTTCGATCGCGACTTGGACATGAGCAACATTCCGCCACTCCCCCCGATCGAGGGCGATCTCCTCCTCGACGTCCTCACCCGTCAGGCTAGTAGAAACAGGTCGTCTCCACCTGATGGCACTGAGCACGGCGGTGCAGAGCGTCTTGCTGAACTCGGCCACACCGTGCTCGGCATGGCGATCATGTACATCCTGTTTCAACGAACGCCCCTCATCTCCGCAACAGAACTCCAAGTACGTCACGATATTATCCGACACAGTCCGTGTTCTTACCACCCCACCACAGGCAAAACATGGAGAGTTGATGGATGATGTCCATATCAAACGTTGGCTTGCTTATTACAATTTAAAGTCCAGGGTGAGAGGGCTTGACGATCAATCCAGGCTCGACGATCCTGCAGTAAGATGAGTCATTTCGTTTCCCATAAGTCACTCATCTTCAGTAGGAAGAACGCCTCCTCTTTAGTTCCTATGTTGGCGCTGTGTACGTTCAGAGAGGACTCAACCCTCTTTTTACTTGGATCAGTCGTCTTGTCAGTCCTGAATCAGAGCCGCTTGCGGCACCAGGAAGTAATCCCACCGCCATGCCCCCTCCTCCTTACACATCAAGTACTGCACCGGTTCCTCCTACTGTTCCACCCCCCCCTATGCCAGCCCCTATGCCGGCTTCCATGCCAGCTCCCCTGCAAACTGGTGGTACAATGGCGGTTAATACGTTAGCATTGTTCAACCAAACGTGCACCCAGCGCAGTCTTTCCGTCAACTGGGAGGCCGAGTCCGATGGCCCGGCCCATCAACCTCGTTGGGCTGTTAAGTGCTTTGGTCAGTTTCCCACACCGCTTACCCTTGACCATAGCTCATTGTTCTCCTAGTAAACAGTCAACTCAGGGGTACTGGGACAGGCAGAAATCAAAAGATGGCGAAGGAAGAAGCAGCTCGCCAGGCATTCCAGGCGATGGGTTGGGGCAGTACGTGCATACTGTTGCTCGGCGTGACACCGATTCATCAACCCATTATAGATTTTCATTAAGGCGTCTGAGTCTGTGAATCAATAGTAAAACGCGTCCACGTCGGTGCTCTCACTGTAGACTGTACATTGCAATTGTAGCGTTATTCGATCAGGTTTCCACACAACGATACACATTCTCATTGTCCAGTCAAAAACAATTGCGTAGATTAAACACGGGCAGCACGTGGGTCCAGTGCCTCCAACTTCTACATCAACCAGAAGAACACATATGCGCCTAAGAGGCCCAAAAACACTTTGAGAGGTGGATCCATGTTCGACCAAATTGAGGATACGGTAGTCGTTAGGTCATGCAGTACTGGAGCTGGAGCTGAAGTTGACGTTCCTCCGAGGCTTTGTCCTTCACCAGGAAAGGCACTACCGCCAGTTGACGAGCCCGCGAATCGTTTCACAGCATTCTGCAATCCACTGCACAAAATTTTGAGTGCGCAAGGGAGAGTTGACAAGGATTACATACTTCCTATCAGCGCCGCGAATCGTGTGGATCTGTTTAGAGCCCTGGAGAAAGACGAACGTTGGCCTGAGAGTCACCAATTGTAGGTCATAATTCGGTAAAATAAAAGGTAAGGGTTCCCTACATCGCGCTGACTTTGTATGTTGACGCCACGTCTCTTGCGGCATCGACATCACACTTGACAAAGTTCACTTTAGGATATTCTTTTGCCAGCGCCTCAAACGTTGGTGCAATGGCATGACAAGGACCACACCTTCGTGACATCGGTCAGAAGCTGTCAGCTATCGGGAAATAAACAGGACAGTCACCAGGTTGCGTGGAAGTCGATAACCTATGGCACGGTGAGCTGGCTGAACTCGCGCAAAGGCAAATTGTAACTTGCTGTCAGCTTACTTGGCTCCGACAGTAAACCGTTGAGCTGGGACACTGAAGTGATGTGCGTAAGAGACATGTTGCGTGTTGGTCTCAATGTACAGTACACCCCGGAAGAGCGGCAAGGAGTGCATCGCCACTAGCCATGACTTACATAATAATATTCAAACCCAGATAAAGCTCCGCTGTCTGCCGAGACGGCAAGCACTAAATGTAAATACCCTCTGCAGCCACGATCCCACTCTGCCTCACTTGCCCCCTCGAATAAGGCAAGCCATCTTCTCCCGCAGACGACGCCCGGCGTCGGCGGGTGCGTTGTTCTCGAGCCGTTTCGCGGATGGTCCCCCGTCTAACCGCAGTCTCCAGCGGAGATCGTGTGTGCAGATAATGCCCTACTTTGGCGAATGCATCAGAGTGTGATCTGCCGTGTGCAGCGGCAATCCTCCAAGGCGTGAGATGATGAGAGATCCGCTGTAGAATACCGTTACTTGATGCGGGCGGCTCCAGTTTCTGCGATCCTAGCCTTGGCACCAGATTCTTCTTCATGATGTGCATCAATCCGGCTTTCCTTCCCTGCGATGCGAGAAATAGATATGGCGAGCAGGAAAACGTTAAAGGGGTCAACGTCTTCTCACCAGCGAGCGTCTTCCCAGTACCATCCACCTTGTGGTCGTTGACAAGGTAGTCAAACTTCCAACGCAATCTCATGTTCTGAAGACGTGGCCCGTGTGTATCCAACGCCAAAAAAGTTTCTGTCCCGAGCACGGTGTACACACCGTTAGTCTTGACGCTGAGAGTGGCTTGCCTAGAGATGTAATCACGAGAATCGTTTCCTGCTATGGATACCATTCTAAGCGTCGGCGGACTGTCCAATGCCGCATAGTGAAATGTAAACGTCTCCCGCCTCATCGGCATGAATTCAGCAACCCCCGCAGTGGCGTCCGATCCGATATTCTCAGAAGACTCGTAAGGACGTAACGAACGGGTTCGTGGAGAGTAGCCTATCAGCTGCATGCTTGACCGGACGGCTCGAAAGCCTTCCTGATCGATCCATAATTCAATCACCATGTGCCTTAGCCACGAGAGTTCTTCTGGGAGAGTAACGTGGTTCAGACGAGAATGTGCCGCGTCGGACGTGCAATCGGATGCCACGGGTGCGGAGTCAACCAGCTGCCAGCGAATGCCACACTGCTTCGTGGGAGACAATTCGTTACGGCCAACACGTGCTTCGAGTTCGCTGACTTGCAATCGGAGAGACGGACGACCGGGAAAGCGGACGGCTCCAGCCCTCTCCAGCGGGCGGCGGTGACGTTGTCGACCAGTTGGAGACGATAAAATTGAGGTCATGTCTGTTGATGGTGACGGCGAAGGAGG
Source organism: Boletales sp. KT-2023a (assembly GCA_038090395.1). Lineage (NCBI taxonomy): Eukaryota > Fungi > Basidiomycota > Agaricomycetes > Boletales > Boletales sp. KT-2023a. The sequence goes on from JBBPMP010000006.1 coordinate 67,306, forward strand.
TGCGAAAGTGGGCGGAGGTAATGTGGACTCGGAGTACGTGTGGAAAGTGGAAATCATCGACAGTTGATCACCGTCGTCTTGGGGAACATCGGCTGTGAAGCCAAATCCAGTTCTGCTTTGGGAGGAAGACTGAGGATCCCGTGGTACTTTGAAATTGTCCTGTCTCCCCGCCGCCACCATTGGCAGCGACGAGCAATCGTCTGGTGTGTTTGCGTGTCTGGCGCCGCCATAAGGGAAATCGTAATGAACAAGATGCGCCGCGTTCTTTGGTCCGCTAGGGGCGTTCCTGGCGGCATCTGAAGGCTCGGCGTGGTTGTTCAGTGGTCCCGTAGCAGTGTACATCTCATCAGATTCCATTCCCACCCATTGCTTGGGAAAGTCATGAATCAAGCACCTCATGTCTCCTACAGGTTCACCGGTCGCTTCAAGATTCTCGCCGAGGTTCCACGGACCTGCCGGTTCCCTGAAGGGCGTCGGGGAAACGCAAGCATGTGCTATCGCTTCTAAGAGTATCGGTATCTCGCCTGAGGTCGAGGAAATTAGCGAGTCATCGGCTCTCAAGATGGGGGATGGGGGAAGTAGGAATGTAGATAGCATGCGCAAGTCAGACGAGGTACGGGTCAGCCGTGTGTGGATAGAGCTGAGGACCATAGTAACGAGGTTAATGCTGAATTGAGCTCGTATGCATATAAATACCTGGCACATTCCAAAATAGCCAACCGTCAGCATGTCAGCCTCTACATGACCTAGGTGAAGCGTCGTCCCTTTAAATACTACTTGTTCCCCTTACGGACCATAAAGTCGCGCTCCTTCATGGCCATCCTTTCTCTATTTTTCAGCAAGCAATAGTCCCCATACTCATTATTGCTCTGCCACCAACGCCCAGGGAACCACAATGTCCTGGTCACCAGCGATGATCGCGCCGCATTAAGGAAAGGCAAACATGCAACACGTTCCCATGTCTCTTGATCGATAGCATATCGGGGCTCATGCAAGGACAAAGTTGGATGGCGAGGGAAATCAAGATCTATAACGTAGTCGCATACTTCCACAGCAACCTACATTACATTAATAGTCATAAGGTTAGAAAAATGAGGTTGCGCACATAATACTGAGGAGCTTCCTTGTTGAGGTCATTTAAGCCAGATGGTGTATTTCTAGAACCCTTCCTATCCCACCACAGTTCACTTCTGATGTTTGCTGGGCTGAATTGTGCAGGAAGCAGCCCTTCAAAATCGCTTTTCACAAAGTCGACGGAAACAGCATCAGGCACCAAGTAGTGCCCTGGGAAACGATGCCATTCCTTTGCAAGACACAACTTGAGATCAAACTGATCCAGGATTGTAAAGTCGATGGTAGGTCTGTCCTTTTCTTCTACATCGGGGGGTAAAGGGGGTAGCAGGCCAGTGTCATTCACGAGACGAGGAAGTTCGGAAGTTTCAAGATGAGCGAAGATAGCAAGGGGTGCATGATAATAGTGCCATAACGCTAGGATGCGGGAGATGGACAGTAGCCCAGAGACCAGGATAATGAAAAGGGAGGTTGCGCTGAAAATGATCGATTTAGAGGCCTATTTGGAAAGAGTGAGTTGATGGTGGACGGTGGCAGAGCGATGTCATCCTACCTTGTACGGAGACTTCGTCATATAGATATATGAAACCTCTAACCAACCGCGCAGTAAATAGATCGTAACAGCTGCGTTGAAGCACATGAGTGGATATGCTGGAAACATGAATCGTTCTTCTTTATGTGCTTGTACTGTCAATATCGAAAGCCACAAGTACATCGGAGCCAAGCGTAACGCAAGGATCGTAAATGGTGAGCTTTCGTTTGGTCCTGGCTGCGTGACCCCGAGGCGCTTGCGGTCAACGTAGTATGTGATCGCGAGGGAGGGCAACGACGTGAGTGCGAGAGCAAAAAGGATGTTGAAGTTAAGGAGGAGGTTGAGGATGTAGAAGTACCAAGGCGATGTTCCATACAAGTCAGGACCCCGTTCAGAACCACCAAAGATGTTATAGTGTACAATGTTCCATGGCACGATGGACCACTTCCCATAAGCGACGCTATCAATACAGATCACAGGAACCTGGTATAAAATAGAAGGTTGACAATAATCTGTCAGTACGGGCAGAAGAACTTACAAAAATGAGAGCAGAAACAAGGCCAGACAGGACAAGGCGCCGCCAACGTGCAAGCATCCAGTTGGCCCGCGAGGGAGGATCCACCTTGTCGCCACTAAGCACAAATAGTTCCTCAAACACAAAGGGCAACGAGAGTGCAAGTGAAAATGGCCATCCTACAATAGCCCCAATAGCAAACAAAAAGGTGGCATAGATTGTTCTTGCCGAATTCTTGGCGGTGGAGGGTTCGAAGGCAAAGGCGAAAGCGAGCATGGTAGCATACATGGCAAAAGAGGAAGGTAAAAAAGCTGTGATACTTTCAGAGGCAAGGTAGAGTGACGCGAGGAATAAATAAATACCGGCTGAAGCGTTCCACATGCCTGCATTGAATAACAGGATAAAGAATAAATAACGGCCGACTCTGTCGTTGATCTTTTCGACAACGGTACGAAAAAACTTGGCTTCACAGACCGTGGACAAGACGGCAAGAAATATCCGCACAGAAAAGAAAGCTGGTCGCTAAAAGGGAGTCTGTTAGCTGCTGGCAGAACATGAACTTCGCCAACGTTACCTTGCCAAACGCAAATATAGAAGACAACCGAGCGGCCGGAAAGTGGAACAAAATGTAGGCCCAGCTTCGGATGGCAAAAGTTGGAGTGACTTCCCATGTCTGAAACCCACGACCATATTGCAGGAAGTGTAGAGGCTCCCAGAAATTGAAGACTATAATTTCATGGGCGCTTTAAACGGCCCCATGGAATACAACTGACCTTCGTCGCAGTCTTGAATATTGGCATACATGGCGCTTGCTACACGCATGAGAAGCAAGATTCGTACAGCAGTCTGGAAATCTGGAACCCATGGTTTCCGAGCGGCCCTAAAGGATGGTTAGAAAGTCCAACTTGGGCACTAGACGCATACCTGCGAAGCTGGTCCTGCAAGATGCCAGTGTGTCTAATGGGCCGTGGAGGAGTTGACTTTGGAGGCTCCGGACGTCTCAGCCGCAGAGTCTGCGTGCCAGAAGCCATGAAGGTGCGGGTGAGTGTTATGTTACATAAAATTCGTGAGGATCAGTGAGAAGTAATAGTCAGAGTCACGTGACCCGTGGCGAGATAGAACACGCGGGGAAGAACACATCCGAGTCCTGAGTGCTTGGTATTGTACTGTACAGCAGGGAACGCTACGTGATGGCACCACAAGACCAACGTCAGTCAGGTAATCTGATTGCGCGGTTTTTCGTGTGTCGATGTGGTTGATTTCTATGCAGGAAGTGCGATGACCCGTTGTGGGTCGAGGTGATTCGCCGCTGGCAAGCCTAGATCGGGGGAGTCGCTGTGGCTGGCCCGACCAGTCGAGCGACAGGCATCTGCTTCTCGAGAACTGCCGTGCTTCCAATTCAGCCACTCCCCTCCTTATTTCTTTCTTCCCTCCACCATCAACACCCAGACGTTCCCTCATTCCCCTCCTCGTCAACATTCTTGTTCTTCCCCTCCTCGACGCGATGGGGGACACGACTGAAACCGCCCAACATTTTATCTACGTGCAAGTGATTTTATTCGCGTCGTCTTGCGTCCCTCTCACTCTATTTCTAGCACCCAGGTTTATTTTTGCTGTGAGTCCAGCCAATGTCCATGCATTTCCCAATCAATCAGCTGAGCCTCCTCCTGATCTCCCTAGGCATGTGTAAGTCCTAGTACCCCGCATATATGTACCCCGATCCCACCTCATACGCTCGGCCAATAGATGCCGTTGTCGTGTGGGACTGGATAATCAGCCTGCCCAGAGAATGGCGTTTCGTATGTCTCCCCTTTCCCTTAGTTACGAGTTACCTATGATGCCTTCAGATTTGGAGGACAACCTGGACTCCGGTCAAAGTTGCATATCTGTTTTGTCGGTGCGTAAAGCTATCAGCGTTATCTACCTCAATAATTTTACATCTTCAAAAAGCTACTGGGTCATCATCGTTGTGCCATATCTTTTGCACGCTTTCGTCACAAACCACACTCAAGAGGTCTGCGAAAAAATCTACAAGGTGAACATCTACTACCGCCCTACATATCAATGCACCGGCTCATTACCATTCTCACGTAGATTCCAGTCGCTCTGGCAATGTGGAATCAAGTCGGTTCGGAGTGTAGGTCCTTGCATCGCACCACTATTCAGATTCTGATCTAGCGACCACAGCCGTTTTGCTCATCCGTACATATGCTTTCTTCAATCGCAACGTGTACCTGCTCCTGGCGCTCGTTTGTGCCTTGGCTGGTGTGGTTTCGTACCAGCTCTACGTAGATGCCTCCCAAATGATGCGTCAGTGAGCATCTACTACACGTCCACCGTTTGGTTATTTACCTTCCAAATAGTTTTACCGTTCATCACTCCCCCATACGTGAGTGAAAAAAAAAATACAAAGTGTCGATACAAATGTTGCGCAGGGCCCTTGCTTCCCAGCATCGAAACCGCATTCTGCGCACCTTCTTGGTAAGAACACATCATGTCGTTTATATAATCGCTAAACATGTTTGGTACAGGATTTTTTGTGCGTATCGTCTGGAGCGCAACGTTCGCATACTAAAATATTAAACAAGATCGCTCCCCTCTTGTTCGATACCCTAGTTACGGCCATGACAGTTTGGAAGGCTTTCCACATTCGTATCAGAAATGGGGGAGCCAATAGTAAGCTCATCCAGACGTTTCTCCGCGAGGGTAAATATCGCATGTGCGTTACATGGCGTTGAACCGAGTGACATTTTTCATCAGGTGTCTTTTATTACATACTTATTTCTATTGCAAACTTGGTGGGTTCGAGTAGGCAATAGCTATTTGATGAAGAGCTTACCTGTCACGACAGATAAACGGAATATTTTATCTTCAGTGAGGCTCTCTCCATGAACTCTCCCCTTCCTGAAATGCTCATCCGCAACTAGACCACGGCAGGTTATATCCGCGTTGAATATTCCCCTCAGTGTCATGATGGCACCACTGCTTGCCTGTCGTCTTGTGAGATTGTGGTTTTTGATATTGTGACGTCATTTGACGCGTTTTCAGATTCTGGATCTGAGGGAGCGCGGTGCAGAAACAGTGACTCACTCTGAGGGGACAGGTATTGGCGCCTTCGCAACCAAATCCGGGGTGACCACCTCGTCCAACGGTCCGTCCCATGTGAAGCGCGGAGGACTTGGGATACGCCACCGCGGCCCTGGGTCCACCATCGCGTCGAATATCATGCTGAGCACCATCGGGAGTATTCAACCCGATCTCGAAGCGGCCGACGTTGAATTGGACGATATACACTGCGAATCCGGTATGGGGTTTGCTGGAAACAGCTCTCGGTCCCTCGGTTCGCTGGAGCCTACAAGTCCGGCGCCAGCCTACAATTCGATCGAGCTTGGATGTCCAACAGCGCGAGGCAGTGCGAGCGATGGGGACGGGGCTGAGGATGTGTCGGGCATTCGTGTTGAAGTCGAGAAGACGACGTCGACGATATGACAAACACTGCGCGCTTTTCATTTATTTCGGAACAGCATCGGATTGAAGTTGAACCTGATTATGATACTCGTTGTCTTGCAAGTATTCACTGTAGCGCCAGCTTGAGGAGTGTCCAACTCTTTTTTCGACTAATACTAGAATACGGCGCCATGAATAGGATGAGCTGTGCTCTCCCGTGTTGTGATCGAATCATACATGCATGTATGTTTCTTTGCTGTCCAAACTCGGAATACCTCTCCTGCAGCGCTTAGTCACCTCTCTCTTTAACCACCAAGAACATTAACATGTTGCTCTCCCTGCCGCAAGAGATTTTGCTCTACATCCGTAAGTTCTATGCCGCTTGTATGATGCCGACGTTGACTCGCATGTCTCAGTCTCGTTCTTGGATATCCCAGACCTCGCCGCTCTTTCCCGTGTTTGCAAGCCTCTTGCTTTGTTGACCGCCGACCCAGTGCTCCACCGCACGCGATTGAGGGTAGTGGCCCCTTCCCGTGTCCAGCATTCTCTCTTCGGCAGAAGCCCTGAGGGTATACTCCTCCGGCCTACTATTTTAGAACTTGTAATCCGCGGCGTCGTGCGTGGAAACCAGATTGGGCGGAGACTGCGCACGGGTGCCTACCTATATTCTCCCCATGCAAGTGTCGCGGAATATTGCCTCGATGTTCTCATTTCATACTCATGCTTCGCTACAGGCTGCGAAGCAATACGAGAATACTCTGCGGATTCAGCAGACACAGACCAAGGCGTTGCTGTCAACTTATCTCCGCACTCGGTTGTCCCCGCCCACTGCGCTCAAATCTCTTCACTATTCACATGTCTTGCCCGACATTGAATCGTCGATGCTTTTCATCTCCCGCTCCCTCTTGCCTGTGGTCCACAAGTTGAAATGGAGTCTTCAGAAGGATAATATGTCCAGGATTATCCGAGCACACACTTTTTGTGCAGTGAATTCGAACGATCCATCTCACCCTTTCACTGGCAGCTTTGGTAACTGGGCTGAACTAAAGGGGCCAGGTATTTTTGGAGAGTCGGAGAGGGTCCGATTGGCTCTGTGCCCAGACGTAAGGAAGATGATCAAGTTTTACGAAGAGAAGGCATGATGCGTTCCGACCAGACTCGACTATCTTGTGTTTTCCGATACTGTTGCGTTCTGCGTAGTATTTGTGTGTTCACCTACTTGTACTACAGGAGGTATATTACCATTTTTGGAAGTGAAACAGGAACGCAGCCAGTGCAACGCCTGCGCACACAGATCATTGGCTTCGTCTAGCACTGCGAAAAGATGGCCGACGCAATCCATGAAAGCGCATCGAAGCTCATCATCGAAGTATGCGTAGATTCGGTCGAATCAGCGGTGGCGTTGGTGCTCACGGCCACTGTCTCTCCTTCTCTGATTAAGACTCGACCCCAGGGCGGTCCGTGGCGGAGCAAACCGCATTGAACTGTGCGGTAATCTGGGCTATGGTGGAGGGACTACGCCGAGCATCGGTTTGCTTCAATCGGTAAAGGAAGCGGTTCCAGATGTTCCCATCATGGCACGTATGTTTCTTGAGTTTCGGTGGGTGATAATCAACCATCACATAAAAGGTCATGGTCCGCCCACGCACTGGGGACTTTGTATACAGCGAGGGAGAACTGGCGGTCATGCTCCAAGATATTCTCATGTGTAAAGAGTATGGCGTACGGGGTGTTGTCTTTGGTGTGCTCACTGCCGCTGGTGATGTGGATGAGAGCCAGGTGAGAAAGTATGTATCCATACGTTTCATGGAGTGACGATTGACTTCTAGAAAGGCTGATTTCGGCAGCGCTCCCTTTGGAAGGTGAGTTGCTCTGCTATACTGCCACTCGAGGTTATCCATGGAACGCAGTCTGCTTCCATCGCGCATTCGACATGACCAACGACCTAAAGAGTGGTACGTCTGAAGCGAATCCTCAATCTGGATACTCACTCGCCAAAGCCTGGGAAGCACTGTCGAGGATAGCTGGAATCACGAGGATACTGACAAGGTGACTTCATTCATCGTGGCAGTGAAGCCTGAAGGTTGATTCACTGCACTTCAAGTGGTCGTTGTAGGTATGCAAGCTCTCCAGATGCGCTTGAAGCCTTGGCATGGATACTTGGCTCGGCCGGTAACTCACCTATAGGGATTCTTCCCGGCTCTGGCATTAATATATCGACTATCCCGACCTTGTGCAAAGCTCTGCAACCGCATGGATTAAAAGAAATCCACCTGAGCGGAGGCAGATGGGTGGATGGTCGTTCTGCATACAGACCTGACGGGATGGGGATGGGAGAATGGGGTATTTGGACCACCGACGAAGAGGCTATCAGGAAAGTAAGACGGTTTGTAGACGGGCTGGAATGTTAGACACAAGGATGATGATGAAACTGTCACGTGACTTGCGCCGTTGTTAATCGACCCAGAGCGTGGCTGGAGCGCTTTCAAGATAATGGGCATTTCGGCGCCGTTCACTTCAAAATTCGCCTGAGAGTACCGAGACAAGTGGACAATACCATTCGAATGACGATGAAGCGAGAACTGGGGCTGTTGACTGGGGAGGTTGACGTGGACGGCCCGCGGACGAAGCGACGCAAAGAACTCCCAGCGCCCCCGGAAGACCCGGCAGCACAACCATTCACGACAAGAAATGTTAGCGACGGTGGCGCGGTTGTTCAAGATATGGAGGTTGGAGTGTTGAAGGACCAAGCGACCAGGTTGTGGCAGACGGTCAAGGATGCGGTGAATAAAGAGTACGTTACAAACCAAGCTCGAACGCGTCTCTTTTCTTGACACAGTTGTACAAAATGGCTGATAAACACATCCTAGAGGCAACATATGCTCGCCGGCTTTCTTGCGACTCCCCTCAAAACGCCACTACCCGGACTACTACAACGTCATCGCCCATCCCATCTGTCTAGACGACATCAAGAAAAAAATAGATGAAGACAGGTATCCCTCCCTCGACGAGGTTCGACAGGACTTTGAATTGTGTTTCACCAACGCCAAACGATACAACATGAAGGACAGTCCAATCTGGGTCGACGCCAAGTTTTTACTTGTCGGTACCTTGTCCTGTTTTCTCTCGTTTCGTGACTCACCGCTCCTTCGTACGCAGAAACATGCCAACAAGGAGTACACCAAAATCACTGGGAAGAAAGTGAAGAAAAGCAGCGATAACGACGAGAATGGCGAGGAAAAAGCGGACGGCGAGGGCGACGACGACAAGAAGAAGAACAAGCCGCCGAACATGAACCGACTGCTCAAATCAAGGCTCCAAAAGCTCGTGGAAAAAACTGACGAGGAAACGTGAGCTAGGCACTATACTTGATTTCCCGCTGTGTTCACTCTCTCCAGACATCGTGTCCTTTCCGACGTCTTCATGGAGATGCCATCGAAGAAGGATTATCCGTCGTACTACAAGCAGATCAAGCGGCCCATGTGCCTCGAATTCATCTTCGTATGTTTATACACTTTCCTCTGAGCCTGTACTCATCTTTGACATAGAAACGGTTGAAACGCAAGGAATATACTACATCCGAGGAATTTGCCAACGAGGTCGAACTGGTATTTTCGAACGCTCTCGAGTTCAATCAGGATCACAGCCAAATATGGGAGGATGCCAGTACGCTACGGGTTGGTTATCATTGTATTGTATTATCGCAAACTCACAACTAGCATAGGATTACTTCCGCCAACTCATGTCCGATCTGCCATCGCCGCACGCCCTGCCCAGATATGCGAAAACCCCACCCAAGATCAAGCTGAGGGTTCCGGGTGCGTCATCCGGCTCAACATCGGCTACTGTGCAGCAATCAGCAGACGGTTTCGGTACGAAGCTTGTACAGGATCACGCAGCAAGCTCTTTGACGTTCCGGCTACCTGGTTCCAACACTGTCGCAAAAAGCCCTGTCCAGACGCTTGAATCGTTGCCCAAAACAGCTGCGGCTGGAGCCGCCGTAGTCCAACCTCTTGCACAAAAGCCCACTCCTACCCCTGTCTCGGCCACTTTCGCTTCAACTGAATCTTCCCGCGTAACAACACCCGTTCCTGCAACTGCCACCATAACCGCCTTGTCGTCAAAAGTTAATGCACCTTCTCCTCAGGTTGCTGTTCAACCTCAGTACCCGTCCGTCCCTCAATACACGCATTACCCCAACGCAACATACCATCCAGCAACTCAGATCACTGCCACGAAACCTTCCGCAATCCCAGCAGCAGCAACAGCCAACAACATACGTAATGCCCATTCTGTCTCGAGATCACCCGCGCCATCGCTCAGTGGTCACAGGCCGCTGAAGGAGGTCCTTGTTACCGTGAAGCCTCAAGGAAGATCCTTCTGGCTTGACCATCGTGATGGTGTCAGGTCGTGGGCGATGAAGCTTGGTTATGGCGAAATATCCTTGAGCATCTCAGAAATCAATTTTTTTGGAGATGAGGATAGAGATAGCAGCGATGAAGACACCGGTGTCCAGGACCTCGAAGAAGAGGAGGAGGATGAGGAGGAGGAAGAACCGGCTCCGAAGAAACGTGGCCGTGGTCGCCCACCTAAGAACTCAAAAACCAAGGCCAAAACAACGAAGAAATCCGATCTCGCAGCAAAGAAGACTTCAAAGACGGCTACCCCATCGCGCGAGAGCATGCATGTCATGTTGAACGGTAAATCCATTGGTGAGGGTTCCGAGCAAGAAGGCATTTGGGATGTGGAGTTGCAGAGCGGTTCGAACGTCTTAGAGGTAGGGGAGAAGGGTGGTCATGTCTGGAAAGTGTATCTGGAAAGGCTGTCCACCACTTGATTGTCTCCTTCCTTCTCGCTTTTGGTCTGGGTATCTAATCGCTTATTACTTAATGGTGTATCGCTTCACTGTAACTTCTACTCTACCGAAACATATAGTCAGGTGTTCCACTGTCCAATAAATACAATGTTGGCTGTGAAAATGAAAGTAGAAAGTTCAATTTCTAAGTCCAAGTGGTCTGTCATCATCCGATACCGCAATAGTCTCATCCCTGGAGTCCGATTCATAATCCTCGGCATACTCCATGTCCTCAGGCTGGTACACCTGATATCTTCCCGTCTTCTCGACCTCACTCTGTATATACTCCCTGAGCATTTCCTCCCTATTTATGGGACGAACCTCGTAGCCTTCCGAACACCGCCGTACTCTCGGTCGTCCCTGGCGCTCTTCTTCAATGTCTGTGTCACTCTCCGCCGAGTAAGACCGAAGTGGGTAGGCATCGGATTCAAAGTCTGGATGGTATGGTGGGAGCGCAGATGTGAACGCTCGAGCGGAAGATCGCCTATCCGTAGACCGCGGGGGTGCGTTTGACGGGCGAAGGGCGGGGTTAACGCTCCCGTTTGCGTATGTCCATGGACTATCAGCGAGCTGAAAGGGCGTCTGGCTTTCTAGGGCCGGATCCCTCGGAGGCCATTCTCTAATATCTTGATCTGTCACGACGGTATCAGTTTTTTGCACAGTTCACAATGGGGCGGGAAACGCAATTGCGGATACAAGGGAAGGTTGGAGACTCCTGTCCCACACTTCCCGTGTGCGCAGTGGGAACTTGATGGACTCACCATTCCCAATGGACAGTTGGAACTTGAGGCCAGTCCCCAAGGATGCTGTTGGACAGCACCAGAGAAGTGGATTGTTGCCCAAAATCGAAACCATGTTCCTCCAGACGCCGAGATCCTATTCAAAAGTCAATGACTCTTTGCTGGAAAATTCACGGGCATACGTATGGAAACTTGATCTGACAATGAATAAGCTTATTGCACAGCATCCGGACAGAAACAACTCACCTCCTGTATCTTCCCGTTGCGTCTAAGTCTAGCGGCCCTGTCCTTCTCCCAGCTCTCAATAGTGGTGGTGTTGCTCGTTACATTAAAGAAGTGATATACACTGCGCGCAGACCATCAGTTTTAAGATTCTCATGACGAGCGTGAACGAACCTGAAAGCACCGACTGCAAGGATGACTGGTAACACGAAGACGTAGTTTAGAATAATGAAGAGAAATTCGAGGCCGGTCGGCTCGTCCTAGATGGATTCAGCGAGAAGAGGTCTTGATGTAAAATGACGCACGTAGTATCGCTTTCTCATGGTATCCATGACCCTCCGTGTGACCATGAAGAGATGGTAGGTGCATGTGACGTCGACGTAGAACAGGAAACGAATGAAATGAGGATAGTTGAAATGACCAATGCAGTTGTTCACCCAAGGGCAGTGGTGATCTGAATTAAAACAATGAGGGAACAAAGAATAACCAAAAAGGCTGCACGAACCCATCCGAAGCACACATCTATGAGAAAGCTAGTCAGGCATGTCACCCGTAAGCTCGTAGGACAACCAACCGATTGCATTGTCTACAGTGGTGCGACCTCGGGGGTTTGTATTTTTCGCATGTCCGGCAGTATCTTGGACCACCCGTAAGCTTCTTGACTTCGTATCCCTCTCCGGTCTGAAAGTTGGGCTCCTGGACCTGGTGTCAACGGACAGGTGGATTGGTAGGAACGAATCTGACCCATCCATCAGGGACCCGGCCAGGGTCAGTCCATATGCACAAGTAGTAGTTCCACAGCAGCATGAGAGCCAACAGACTGTACCGGATGTCATGGCAAGGGCGTTCTGAGAGGGAAACGTGCTCACTTGAATGGGGCGAGGAGTGCGATGAGCTCGACGGACAATTCGCGACCGTACCAAGGCCATATGATGAGTATCTGCGAGGTGAGTACGGGGAAGAGAATCAGCAACAGCACGAAGCTGATGATGAGGCGGGCCAACAATGGATGCATAACAAAGTAGCGACTCGTCTAAAATTGGCCGCGTTGCCCTTGCCATGCTCCCACTCCGTCCGCGTCACACACCACGGTCTCTTAACCAGACCCGTTGGCTCTCCTGTAGGCGTGCTCGGGCTACACGATTCCATGGCTCATACTAACACGACATCCAGCGGCCGTGGTCGATGGCGTGCCCAAACCTGTTTCTTTGTTGTCCCGTACGTCTCGAACAATCCATGCATGGTTCATGCCATCTGAGCACGTTTTCTAGGCCGAAGCCAAAGACTGCGACCTGCAGAGAAAAATAGCCCTGATGCACCCCCGCGTGCTACGTCGTTCATCTCGGCTCGCTCTGCGCAGAAGAGGGACCATGCTGCTGAGAAATGGTTCACGGATGTTCGAAAAATTGACATCGACACCATAAATCCAGTCCTCGAGCCACTGCCCCCCAGGAGACGCATCAGGCCTGATACGCCAAAGCAGCACGAAATGCGACCCAGGACAGACCTGAACGCACTCTTTACTTCCTCCGCAATTCGTTCCGCCGCCTCACTGCGACTCCAAACCAAGAAAGAGCTGGGCGGCGACTACACCGGCTACCTTCCAGTTGGATACGTTGATCCGCTTCGGCTCCCCGTCGATTATGCTCGCCTCGTTCTTGGCCGGAACAAGCACATACCCTTGAATGTTCAAACCGGCGCCTTGAGTATTATCGAAAACACTATCCAGGGAAGGACCTCCGGGAAGGGTAAGTCTACTTCTGCTTTGTGCTTCATCTCCCTGACTGGGTCGATAGGCCATACAGCATAGTTGCCTAGCTCACCCCCTTACGGTAAACTGAAATAAACATATAGAGCGTGTGATGGCTACGACTACGAGGGACGCTGCACAGGCTGTAGTATAGGCGAAGACGGCCGTTCGGGTTCTGAGGTAGATGGTACACTAATATCCTTTGGTCCGTCACTGGCAGTGGCCGGCGAACAAGGCCGAATCCACTCTGGGAGCTCGAAATCCCGCACCTCTTCCAGACTCGATGGAACTTTGGCGCCAAACGCAGTCACATGTCTTTGCGTTTTCCGTACGTTCGGTGCAGCCTGATTACGCATGGCCCATTGCATGAGCACACATGGCTCAGCTTTTGGTGCAAAAGGATGTGGGGATTTCATGGTATATTCGGGGGTGGAATAGGGCGAATCCATGTCGTCGATATACGTCGTCCGGTGACGTTTGTGCGGTCGGTCAGATGTGACTGATAGTGTATCCGACGAAACTTTGGAAAACGGTTTCGTAGGCGACAAAGGAACGTGGATGGCGTTTGAGTTGGATCCGGGTGAGTTTACTCGTAATGAGGCCAGACTGGGTTCCTTGTGACGGCCTTGTGGGACCTTGATCTTGAGAATGATCGATGGAGCACTGGGCTTTGGCGAAACCTGGTCCGGTAGATCCTTCGCACTTGAGTTTGGCTCTCCAGGAGTAGAGACTTCCGAGGCTTGCAAATTCATGCTACTAGATTGATTGGCGCTTCGGAGATCGGCAAGCTTTTTATCGGAAGGAAGAAGGGTTCGATAACGCTCCTCCAAAATAGACGCATTGTCAAGCATTTCCTGTCGGCGCCTCTCTCCTTCGCCACAGACGGGAGCGTCGTCAGTCATGCTGACCTCCAACCCATCTCCATCTGACGGGGGCGGTAGGGAAAATGATGCGGCAGGCAAGCCAATGAAGGCAGAGCCATCCATAGCCCTGAGTTGTTCGATACGTTCCCTGAGCTTGTACTGCTCGTGTTTTAACTTCTCCTTCTCGCGCAGCCGTTGCCGCTTTTCGAAAATCTCGTACTTGCGATGGCGCTTCTCGTACGTGGCATCGGAGGTGTCCGCGTTGTCCTGCTAACGAAGCGGGAGACGAATGAAATACGTCAAATGAGAAAGACGGACGTGCGCACCTCCCCCGATGACCGAGGTCTAAAACGCCCACCGACGGTTGCATCTTCGGACAACAGAGAAAACTCGGGCGTCTGAATGTTGAGCTGTTCCCGATAGGCCTTTATAACGTCAGACCTGTCAAAGTAACGCTGATTGGCGAACGTGTTGAGCCCAACGCCGGTCGACTTTGACAATGACTGGAGCAGCGACGCATTCGTCGTTAACAGGAAGGGTGTGTCGGCGGGAATGAGGGGTTCGTTGTCAACTGTGCGCAGTGTGAGTGTGAAACGACGACGAGAGCGCGCAACCACGCACGCCGGCGTTTTTGGGCCTCTAGAATCATGAGGTCCACATCACAGCTTCCTATCCCAGGGCCGCCGCGACGAGAACGTGTAGGCAGAACACGTTTCTGACGTGGAAGTGAAGTCGTTGGATGGGAAACGTCCGCCATGGATCTACAACCAAGGATGGCGACTGCCAGCACCAGCAAGGTCGTCGTGGGGAACCGCGCCTAAGGACTACCAGCCCGCAAGATGTGGACAATGACTACCGCTACCGGTACTAAAAACAGTATCACGGCCGGACGGTGGACTCCTCCACGAACAGCCAACCGTCGTCGCTGAGTGCACGGACCGCGTCCAGGATCTTTCCCTTTGGCACCAACACGTAGTCCGTGTTCCTGCACGTCCATCATCAGACTCGTGTCTGACGCGACGCGGACATGGACGCACCAGGTAGAAATCGCAAACACAGGGATCCCGGCGTCCTTGAGCGGCGTCGTGAACGCACAGATCACCCCCGTCAGCTCTGTCTCCCGGTCAGCGCACACGGACAGACTGGCCAAGGGGCACGTACCAAATTCCATCGGACCGGCTATCTTGATGCATCTCCACTCTCCCTCCTCCTGTTCCGCCTCACGGACGATGGAAATCTCTTCCACAGTTCGAGTGATCGAGACGATCCCCGACGTCGTCTTGGACACACCCAGTTCGCGGAGGGCATCAGATGGCATCTCTGCCGCTGGATCATATTTTTTGACGGTGAATGTCTGCCGCAAAACATTCAGGTGAAGGCACGGGTGATTGCTAGGTGGCGACATCTCGATCGAACGTATAATCGGTATCACACCACTATATTCATGTGTACAACACACTGGTATCTATATTCGACGTGAACGCGGCCGATCAGCCTGACTTGGGAAGGTACTGTACACCATCATCGGGACAGGTGGTGGACGACCCGGTGGAATCTCGATGATTATCAGCACGGAGGTCTCACGCAGGAAATGCTCGTCCTCACCGATTGGAACAAACGTGCCATCGATAACCGATCCTTGCAAATTGAAGTACCAACTAATGGTGTTCAAGCCACCGTTCGAACAGCCGACATCAGGGGTATACTGAGCACAGGTAATGTTGGTTACCAGTCCTTTATGGATGAGCTATACTCACCCCGGAACCTTTCTGAAGCGCGCCAAGGATGTCCGACAGTGCATATGTTTGAGACGTGGAAGGCGTAATGCCAGCGTTTTCGAGCCAAGTATATGTGGGGAGAGTCTGGAACAGTTTGACGATTGTCTTACAGTATGCCACAGCCTCCACACAAACGACTCAGTAATAGAAAATCCAAGGCAATCAGTGTCCTACCTCGGCTCCCTCCGGGGTGCCGGATGGGAGGCAGGAAGGCTGAAGGGTGCTATCAAGTATTCAAGATCAGGAACCACATAAACCAAGACAGCATGATTTACCTAAAACATGTACCGTGCTTCACCCATTCATGCTAGATCATAATCAGCCGATCGTACATTTGGTCAGAACATCGACGCAACACACATTCCAAAGTTCCTGGCTAGTGCCATCATTGTTCAACCAGTATTGGGTCATGTAGTCCAAAGTGGAGGTGGCACCCTGGTCCGAGAGGAGCTGACGAAGGCGTCACTTCGACACTCCGAGTAAATTCAAATGTTCCGCACCTGGGCAACATCATAGTTGCGCGATGAATCACAATTCTCCGTATACGTGCCATCGCAGCTGGAGGCTCATGAGTACATGATGCATATTTTCCAGTTGACGAACATACTTGTCATTCCACAAACCTGACGGCTACGTGAGATCCAATGCATACTGTCATGCAGAATGATTGCTCACCATGAATGGTCCAACTGTTCGAGGGGCTACCAGCTACATTGGTATCCCAGAACTTGGGCAAGCGGTTGGTTACGGAAAGGGGACACTCGGGGAGAGATTACCTGGGTCTGCAACAAAAGGCCCTGCAAAACAAGCTAACAGTGACATATCTAGACACAGAGAACAACGTACGCTGGGGTATTCAGTACAACAAGTGTCGGACGGTTGCACTGAGGTCTGGCAAGAAACCACACCAGAAGTAGAACAGCCAGAACTAACATCATTCAAGAGGTGGGGAATCTTTGCCGCTCGCGACAACGCTAAAAGTTGAGCTAGCAGGACAAAAGACAGCATCTTTTGAGGACAGGACACTGAGGCCCAACAAGGCTCAGGCATTTATACCGTCGCCGCAAGTACACATGCTATCTATGGATCAGTTCGTGCCCATTTCTTGATTCGCATAAGTGGAGATCGCTTCGAGTTTGGTCGCACCAAGAAGCCAAGGGTGCACCATATGCTCTCCACGAGATATTCCTTGTTGGGCCTGAGCCATAGTCGGTTAAGCATATGAATGATGCAGCGCTTCCTTCAACTGATTCGACTCTTGTCAACTTAGACAGTGGTGAGAACAGGAAACTGTACCGTTTCGATTGATTCGACACGCCTTGAGACGCATGGCAACAAGACTTTCGTCACATGAAACTCCATATTAGAGTACCATGCCTCGGTAGGATACGTGTGCCATGTGACTGATAACCATTGATTAGCCCAGGCTTGAGTCAAGGCAACAACATATTTACTTGGCACAATCCATAG
This sequence comes from Boletales sp. KT-2023a, assembly GCA_038090395.1. Lineage (NCBI taxonomy): Eukaryota > Fungi > Basidiomycota > Agaricomycetes > Boletales > Boletales sp. KT-2023a. Next base: position 84,548 of record JBBPMP010000006.1, read on the forward strand.
ACGTTCGTCAAAACGTGGAGCTGAGATGCAGTCGCACTCAGACCCTTTTGTGATACGTGACAGACACGACCAGAAAATTTATTCAACGTCGGGCCCTGTGAAGCAAGACAGGCGAATGGTATGTGCCTGCCAAAAAAAATCAAAACTGAGGTTCTGTGGTGCTGAACTACATTGGTCTGTACGTATTCCCTTCACTTTCAGAACCCTCATTACCGTGTATCGTCCATGTGTCAACCCAGTTCTGGGACCGAGACGTGTGGTCGTGGTCATTCTGAGAAGCCCATGGAATAATAGACGTAGGTGGCACGTTAAGTCCGAACATGGATGCGAATCGGGGATTAATGTGAGGCTGGATAAACGGTTGTTGGTAATTTGGGATGTGGCTTGTATCCGGGGGAAGCCAAGCATTTGAAGCCGATTGGACCACAGGATGAAATGGAATCGCATCCGCACTCTGTCCATATACTGTGGGGATCCGTGATGCCACCGGAGGCGGTTGGTCTGTATCTGGAGTGAACGTTCGTCGGGATGGGCTGGGGTTGTTACGATAACCTCGCCTCGAGGTTGACCAAAACTGGCGGTTCCGAGCACCACTTCCTCGTGTGCCCCGACCATAAATATGCCCACGAGGCCCCTTATGCCCATCTCTATCATTATGGCAATAGGACTCCCCTCCAGACCCAACGTTTGTTTCGATGGGGTTTACCTGAACGTCCGAAATAGGACCGTCAGCATATGGGTCATCATATGGCACAGGTGACGGTCGCGAGGGACCTATGACGTGATAACCATCATCATAAGGACCATGGGCCTCATATGGGTTGGATCCATGGTACGAGTCCTGAACCATATCGTCGATATGGATCCGGGATGGAGCAGGGGTGGATTGTCTGGAAGTTGATACAGAGTGCCCACGCCTAAACGAGATGTCATAGCGCGCTCCAAACGATGCAATTATGCTCACCTCCTCTTCCGCTGAGCTCTGAAGGCAGCCTCTTGCTCGTCGTCAGAAAACTCAATTTCGTCATCTGCAGGTTCTTCGTCATAAATATTACTGGCATCACTCCCACGCAATCTTTTGAGTTGGTCTACAAACACAAAGTGACTGCGTTGTGGAACATGAAATACCTCGCGAGACAACCAAACTTTGTTAGTGTCCAACGGATAGTGTTCGTTAAATTTAACCTGGTAAAGCGGTTGTGATGTTGGGCCAAATGTCTCGTATATCTGTAATTACATGTCAGAGCCAACAAAGAGTGCGGCAAGTGTAAGCTAACTCACATAACCAAGAACTTTTCGGTCCCCAAATACCAACAAGGACTCGGCATCAAGAGTATGCTCGGAGAAGGATTTTACACAGTCCATGGGAAGACCCTTGACAATCACGATGTTTCCAACGATACTCATGATTTCTCCAACTTTCTCTAGTGTGTCGAATGGCTCGATTTCGGAAATGGTGGGAATCATGATATTTGCATCGATAATTTCGTTTTTGGTCTGCAGATAGGTAGCTGCTGATGTTACGCCTGATTCTTCATCCTCAACGTCGTCCCCGGGTCTTTTCGGCTGACGTGCCTCACAGGCTTTTTCCTCTCCAGAATCAGACGTACTCGCGTCCGACTCCGAGTCCGAATGCAATGCTGAATCTGATGCGGATCTGAGGACGGCAATTAATATGCCTTTGAAAGAGTGTCCTTGAGATGCTCACGCTAACATCCCGACATCTTCGTCGCGAGGAACGAGACCAGCCTCTACCTCATCTTCGCTTTCTACCTCATCATCTGTGCTAGCAATTGAATCGTCACTGGAGCCTGATGGATCCGGGACATGTTTTGTGAGTGGGGGAAGGGTTCCTATCAGGTCTTGGATAAGGAGCAAGTCTTGTGGAACGGTAGAAGGGACTTTGAAGTCGAAGTCCATTTTGAAGGTGGCTCGAGTCACGTGAGAAGTCTTTTCGGTATGGTTTCTTGATTTTTCGAGTACAGCCAGTACAAAGTTTGCCTCTCTTACCGTTCTTGATCCCACTATGCTACTGTCCATCACTCGGAAGGAACTCAAAAAAACATTACCGACGTGTTGCGTCCAGAACCCTTTATATTCTACTGCCTCCAAGTCCTCATTACAACTTGTTGCTCAGCTCCGAAAATTGACGGATGTGCCGATCTCCAAGGCTCGGGAAGCGCTTAGTGCCAGTGGGAACAACCTAGAGACAGCGCTGGCGTGGTTGCAACAGGATATGGCTACTTCCAGTGCACAGAAGGCTGCCAAGGTCGCCGGGCGCGATGCACACGAGGGGCTCGTCAGTGTTTCCGTACTCTCTTCTGGAGGGTCGTCACCAATGCTTGGTGGCGGTCTGCTCCGGGCAGCCATGGTCGAGTTGAACTGCGAAACTGATTTTGTTGCAAGAAACGAACTGTTTACCCAACTCGCTGCAGATATTGCGTACACAGCGGCCTTCCTTATGGAACGCGTTGACTCACCAAAATTTATTCAACCTTGCCCGTTGCACGTACTCAACGATGCCCCTCTCCTCTCTCAAACCAACCCAAATCATGGACCGTCTGCCACGGTGTCTAGTTCCATTCAAGACCTTATTGCAAAAGTTGGCGAGAAGGTATCTTTGAAGCGCGCTGTAGCAGTGATTCAAGATCCCCTCTATGGTCGCCCTGGGACCCTTGGGTTACGGCTGGCTTCGTATACGCATGGGTCCGCTGGACCTCACGGCCGTATCGGCTCGCTTGCTGTGCTTGCCCTGAAGGCTCCTGATCTCGCAAGCCATTTTGCCTCGGAGACTTTTATGTCAGACATCAAACGACTGGAGCGAGCCATTGCCCGTCAGATCACCGGTTTTGAGACGTTGTCCGTTGATTCTACAACGGATGAAACGTCGTTGTATAACCAGCCCTTCATGGCGACCGGAGGGCAATTCACTGTCGGCGCCGCTTTGCGTGAATGGGGCCGCGAGCGTGGGATGATGAAGGAGAGTGAAGAGGCAGGAGTGGAGGTTATGGAGTTTGTCAAGTGGACAGTTGGGGAAGATGCCTGTTGACTCGAACGGTCAATACGTTGAAAGCAATGTCAGGTACACCGATATGACGTCATGTTGGTTCCCAAGGTATGCTCTTCAGCGAAATGGACTCTATAGCTCAGTGGTAGAGCATACGATTGCAGATCGTGCGGTCCCGTGTTCGAACCACGGTGGGGTCTTTTGTTTTTCTCGAATCAATGCATCGTCAGATTCTTAGTTGGCTCCCAGAATAGATGCGCCTCTGACCCATTAGATCCATTCGTGTGGCTCGAATCACAAACACGATGATTCGATATATTATGTCCTTGACAACGGGACGATTCTGTTGATACCAGGCTGGTCGTGTGCTCACATACCTTGATGAAGTGGGTGAAAAGTAGAGGTTGCTGTACTTGAATACTTCTCCCGCTCCGCCGTGTCTGCTTTTGTAAAACTGACGATCCACTGCATCGGCCACGCCCATTGAGTGACTGTCGCGCCGCGAGCTACGAGGCCTGAACAGGAAAATATCGAATTTCGATCGGTACACAGTCCGTGTAATCGTGGGAAAATATTGTGCTTGAAGACTTACCATGAGGAGAGTGTCGAGTTCAGTCGTGCGTGTACACAAACGACACGTATCTCAAGCGCCGTTGCCGCCATTGCGGATAACGACGCTTCCGAACAAGATTCGGGTCGCTACAGAGTTCACTCCCGGTCATTTTTCATCCGTCGGCCTCTACGTCGACGCCGGCTCCCGTTATGAACTTCCCTCGACGTCCGGAGCCAGCCATTTCTTGGACAGAATGGCTTTCAAGGTGCACGTTCTCTTCCTCCCAGGTCATTTATCTCTGACACATGCGCCTGCAGTCCACACACGCTCGCTCGGAAGCAGATATGGCTGCAGCGATGGACCAGCTCGGCGGTCAAATCATGTGCTCATCCTCCCGAGAATCTATCATGTACCAGTCCTCCCATTTTGACCAGGCAACTCCTCTAGCCCTTTCTCTTATCTCCGACACCGTCTTAAATCCTGCCTTTCTTTCCGAGGAACTGCACACCCAGAAGGACGCGGCCCTTTACGAGATTCGGGAAACCAGCAACAAACCAGACATGATACTACCCGAAGTACTTCACGCTGTAGCGTACGGTGGAAATGGCCTTGGAAACCCGTTGGTCTGCCCCGATGAACACATCAGTCAAATAACTGGTGATCTCCTTCGTCGTTGTATCTCGGATTGGTACCGTCCAGAGCGTATGGTTGTTGCGGGCGCTGGTATGCAACATGAGCAATTGGTCGAGCTGGTGGACAAGCACTTTTCCTCACTCAAACCCCTGTTTTCTCCTACGCTCCCTTCTCCACGACCGTCAACCGTTCAAACCACACCCACGCATCTCTTGCCAACTTCTTCTCCCTCACTATACAAATCTCTAACACGCGCGGCATCGTCGTACCTGTACCCGACGTCTACCCTCGGGGATGCACCCCTATTAAACCCACAGTCGCACTATGTTGGTGGTATTAAGCACATCCCAAGTGTTACGGCCGATTTTGACCACCTCTACCTCGCATTTGAGGGTGTCGGCATTCATGATGACGATATCTATACACTCGCGACAATGCAAGTTCTTCTTGGGGGTGGCGGTAGCTTCTCTGCAGGTATGGATCGCATTTATCGCATGATCTGCATCTCACCCTTGTAGGTGGTCCTGGCAAGGGAATGTACTCCCGATTATACACACACATCCTTAACCATTTCCCTCAAATAGATCATTGCGCCTCTTTCCACCACATTTACTCCGATTCATCCCTGTTTGGTTTATGGGCATCCTTTGTACCTGACGTTCCCAAACAGCGCGGTAATATTCCAGCTCAAATTCTTCCTCATCTCGTACACCAAATCAGCTTGTTGGTATACCAAAACGTGCCTGAGGTGGAGCTTCAGCGCGCGAAAAACCAACTTCAGTCCAGCCTGATGATGGCACTGGAGAGCAGGGCAGTGCAAGTCGAGGATCTCGGACGTCAGGTAGGACTGACAATCCGGCGTGTTTAAACTTGGTCGTTCATTTGTTTCAGATCCTCGTGCATGGACGCAAGATACCTGTGATGGACATGACAGCTGCCATTGACAAAGTGACTCCGGAGAGCGTCCGGCGGGTCGCGAATCGCATTTTTGGCCTACAATCCGGCAATAAGGCGACTATAGTTACTATGGGTAGAGGAGAGCTTGGTGATTGGCAGGCAACACTTCGCAAGTACGGGGTCGTAGGTGCTTGAGCAGTATGTATTTGCATACATAGAGTACTAGTGTCGAACATGATCATATGCAATGGTATATTGTCGTTTGACATGAAGTACAGCAATTTCGAAAACAAGTGGTACGGCACGCCGAGCCATTAAAAAAGTGAAACGATTACCCACAGATATTCGGGTACATCAGCTTGGTCGGGTTATTGGGTATCCATCCGTATTGAAGTCCAGCTTGATATGACCATTCGTCAGCATTCTCCGCCTTCCACGTCCACTGCAACCACCCGTCAGTCGCTGCCTCATATGAGATAACTTGGGCCTCCCAGGCTTGTCGAAGGAATGTCTTGTAACTGGAGCTGAAGGTGGATCCACTGCCTGTCAAACCGTTACAGCTCCCAACCGCAGTAGAGCCGGGGTATGTGCCAGCGTAGCGTGAACCAGAACCACGTCCGTTCAAGTATTTCGCACAGTCATTCATGGCAGGGGTCCATTCGCCGACCAGAAGCCAAAGATCGAAACCTGCGAGAGAAGACTGAGAGCTACAGGCCGTATTAATGTGTTGCTGCTCAGACATCGCATTGCCCTGACAGCGTCGGTTAGAGAACACAAGGCAGACGGGCTGGGTTATACTCACAGCGTTACTGAACATTTGATAGATATGAGTATCCATTGCCACGCCGTCAAAGTTCGGCGGCGTCTCAAAACCAGCCCAATAACTGAGTGGCTGGAATGCGTCATGGATGAGCTCGACTGTGTTGCTTGGCTGGCTCGCGCCTGGCGGGTATCTGTGGAAATCAGAATCAGATCGACGTTGGTGTGACACATAGATTGAGATAGTCGATCAACCTTATGTTTCCCCAGGAATCATACCAGTACTGCCTTATGGCAGTTAGAACAGCGGATCCATCATACCCAGCAGGCCTGACAAGTGTTTATAAGTACATACATGGGAGCATGTCTTGCGGGTGTAGAACTAACTCATTTAGAGGCGCAATGATGGGCACGACGTTTGGCTGGTTAGCAAACATGGAAGCAATCGTTTGGATAATCTTGTTGGTCCGATTAATGTTTGTTTGGTTTGAGTGCCATGTGGGAAATGACATCCGACGACCAGAGTTATCATACCTAAGAGGAAGGCCTCGGTGAGAATAGTAGACGGCATACTAAAAGGCACAAACCCGTTTTGGCTCCCCGGGGCGCCGTGAAGATCGATGATGACCTTTAATCCGTATTTTCCGGCCCATTGGATCGTATTCTGTACATAGGGCAACTGCCCTTGGATGTAGGGTTCCCCCGGGCCGACTTCGAATGCCCAATAGCCAACCGGAAGGCGTACGTGGTTCAAACTACGAAAAAGGAGATCGATTAAGGACATCCCTCTGATTGGGATGTGAAGAAGTGATTGTTTACCCCGCGGCAGCAATTGCAGCAAAGTCGCTTTCAGTGATCCAGGTGTTCCAGTGAGTCTGCAAAGTACTCAATGCCGTGTTGTGATCCTGATATTGACAAAAAGTCCACTCGTCGACGATGGCATTGTTTCCAGTGTTGTCAAATATGCTGGGAGTGATCCATGGCTGCGGAAAATATTTTGTTGGGAAGAACAACTGCAACAGTTGGCACACACCTCAAGGACGAGCCATCCACCGAGGTTGACACCACGGACTTTCTCGGATCCGTAAGGGAAGCCAGGTGTGAACGAAAACGCTCTCTCTGCAAGGAAAAAAAGCGCAAGCGTAGCAGTAAGCAGACTCTGCATTGAGTGCTGGAGAGAGAGAAGAAAAGGTGGTCAACACGACGAAGGAAATCGAAGTGCCCGCTTTATAAATGGCCAGCTGGGCTCAACTGGGAAGGTGATCACCGAGAAGCACTACATTTCCGCGGGATGCCAAATTCCATACGGACTGGCGGGTCATGTGTCCGACGGCACCTCGCAGCAATGGAGAGAAGGTCATATGCAGAGCACGGGACATGTAAGCACGACATCTTGGCGCCCCAAGTTTGTGTTTCGCGTAAAAAGCGGGTGTCAGGGAGTGGGGAAGTTGAGTTGTCTCGCCCGATTTACGATCAGAAGGCGCTAGAAGCATTGTCGTGAAAGTGCATAAAAATACCACTCATCATTTCCGAAAAGTTCCCGCATGGAGGTGGCTCTGGCATGGCCACTCAACAACAAGTTAGGAGAGTGGCCTAGTAGAGCTGTGCGGAGTGTGTCAGCTGAGTCTCGGGGAACAAAACGCGGACCGTGCTAGTCGTCTAGTAGTAGCGAGACAAGTAGATGGTGGCGTCACGGTCGGAGCATAAGCGGACGATCCAGTGACCGTAATTGCACGGTGTGGTGTTCGTTGGAACATGACGGCGTCGGTTGGGTCGTGATTTCATCTCGCGGTGCTACCGAACAGCAAGTTTTTCGGGATCGAACGTGGGTCTCTCAGGTGGGAGTTGCCACGTAAAATATTGTTTAACCGGACGATGGGATCAGCCTCGTGCGGAACCACGAGTCGCGTTTGCAAGTTCAAAACGCACTGTAACTTAGATCATTATCGATTATCTTCAAGCTGTGCGCAAGTTTGGATGGCAGCTAGCTCACCGCGTCCAGCGTGCTGCGATGTGACATATTTCTGGAGGGTTCCAATCGGGTGCTACCGAACAGAATGTAGTACCGCGGTTTAAATACGCCTCCTCCTCATCCACTGCGCTCAACTCATCTCTCCCGTATACCACCCCATGGCCGTCGACGACATCCGCGATTCATACCAGAAGGCCGGCCAGGGCCACCTCTACTCGTTTTGGTCAAAACTTGCAGAGCCGGAGCGTGCAGCCCTCACCCGCCAGCTCGAGGGCATCGATGTTGAGCGGGTAAACAGAATTTTCGAAAAGGCCACATCCGCAGAGAGGAGCGCGAATGATCCCAGTTACATCGCCGATCCCATCGAGCCACTTCCTTCCGAGGCGAGCGAGTCTACCAGCTCTGCCAAAGCGGAGGAGTGGAAGCAAGTCGGTCTCCAGGCCGTTGCCAACCGCCAAGTGGGCGTTCTTTTGATGGCTGGCGGACAGGGCACGAGACTCGGCAGCTCCGCTCCCAAAGGCTGTTACGATATCGGTCTTCCTTCCCGTAAATCCCTTTTCCAGTATCAAGCTGAGCGCATCGCTCGTCTCCAGACCATCGCAGAGGATCAGTTTAAGAAACCTAAAGGTTCCGTCGTCGTGCCCTGGTATGTAATGACCAGCGGTCCAACCCGTCCCGAGACGGAGTCTTTCTTTGAGAAGAACAGCTACTTTGGACTTGATGCAAAGAATGTCGTCATCTTTGAACAAGGTCAAAGCGCCCTGATCTTATACGTCCAACCAGTTTGCTGACTTGTTTACTGTCAGGCACGCTCCCCTGCCTCACCATGGACGGTAAAATCATGCTTGAAACCACCTCTCGCGTGGCTGTCGCTCCCGATGGTAACGGTGGTGTTTACGCGGCTACTCGCGCTCCCTTGTCTCCATCCGACAAATCGCACACGGTCCTTTCTGACCTAGTTGGTCGTGGCATCCAGTATATTCACGCCTACTGCGTCGACAACTGTCTTGTCAAAGTTGCCGATCCCGTGTTCCTCGGCTACTGCATAACCAGGCAGGCTGACTGTGCAGCCAAGGTGGTGCCAAAGACATCACCGACAGAATCGGTTGGCGTCGTCGCTCGCAGGGGCGAAAAGTTCAGCGTTGTAGAGTACTCGGAAATTACCAAGGAGCAAGCTGAGCTCAGGAATTCAAAGACGGGGGCACTCGTGTTCAACGCTGGCAACATCGCCAATCACTTTTATACCACCGCTTTCCTGCAGTCCGTAGAGTCGTTCGAAGGCGAGCTAGCGTATCATATTGCACGCAAGAAGATCCCAACTGTCGACTTGCAGACCGGAGAGACGGTAAAGCCTAGCAAACCGAATGGCATGAAACTGGAATTATTCGTATTCGATGTATTCCCGTTCACGAAGGACTTTGCCGTTCTCGAGGTCGTTCGGAAAGAGGAGTTCAGTCCCCTAAAGAATGCGCCTGGCACCGGGTCGGATGATCCAGAGACCAGTCGTCGCGATCTGTTGGATCAGCACCGACGGTTCTTGGTAAGCGCTGGTGCGCATCTGAGGGAAGGTGTCGAGATCGAGCTGTCACCACTTGTCACCTATGCAGGGGAAGGTTTGGGGTCTGTCAAGGGCAAAACTTTCACCAAGTCGGGTCACGTTGCGAATATCGAGCAATTGGACACACTGTTGTAAAACATGTTTACTTGACGCTGTATATTACTTTTTCGTTGTTGGGAGCATGGATATCCTCACGCCTGGACGCTGTTTTCTATCAATCGGTGTAGTACACTCAAACAGGGGTAAATCGTTTGTGTCGCGTACATTCAGCTGCCTGCACCGTTACTATCCGACACCTTACCTCGCTTCTCGAGCTCTTCTCGGAGTGATGCAAACAGTCGTTGTGTGCGCTCCGCATTTGGCTGTTCCGGGCCATCAATACAGGCACGACCAAATGACGAGGCTGTCCGCACCTCCTTACAACAAGTGATAAGCTTGTCGATTAGCATCGTTTGGTTATTCTGTGCGTCCTCGAGCTCCTTTCGAAGACGCCGAGCCTGAGTCTGTTAGATTAAAAGAACCAAACCACAAGAAGACGCGGCAGCCAACCTCTTCGTCAATCCTATCAGCGCGGCTTTTCTCACCGTCCGCAAGCTGCTTTTGCTCCGCGGCTCGAGCACGAGAAAGTAAAACCTCGAGTTCTTTCGATCGAATCACACACTCGAAATGTCGTTCTCGAAGCTCGTATTGGCGAAGGATCTCTTTCAGGCGTTCCCGCACCCTGCCAAAATTTTTTGGCAAGGTCATCAGGGGTGAGATCAAAAGACGTACACGGTGTCAAAAATCTCCTCGAGAGAACGCTTAGCTCTAAAAATGGAGTAAGAAAGGGAATAGAAAGGTGGACAACTTGACAACGTACTCCATGGGGTTGTCCGTCCAATTCTTTTTCAATGTTTGGCGTCGATGGTCGGGTAGTTCGTCCTAAAAGGCCAGATGAAAGAACACAGGGAGTGTGTTTGAGATAACTCACCAAAGCATCCACGGCGGGACCCTCGGTAAGGTCCATAAGTTCTACAGCAAGAATCTCGTCGCCATCCTCCATCCCGTGTTCCTCTGGTGTATTGTCTGCGTCCAACGTCCGGCCATTGTGGGAAAAAATAAACTGCATGGATGAAATGTTTGTGGAATTCCAGGAATGTGTACTTGCAACGTCAGACTTTGCAGAACCGTTCAAATGGGACCCGGGAGCGGTTATGGGCTTTGGATCGCCCCTCTTGGCAGTCGTGCCATCCATTCTGTCAGTCCAAGCATTGAAAAGTCTGGAAAGTTTGGTTTTGCGTGAAATTTTGAAGAAAAGTTCGGCACGGTAACGACAAACGACCTTGACTACAATGTCTGGCATTTCACGGTATTTCAAGTCTTGCATCTTTGCCTTGTCGACCCGTTTTGCCATGTCATTTTTCATTTGCATGATCTGTGAGGTGTGAAGCTGGTACATGGATTAGAGATGAGACTGGGTACCTCTTCCTGGGCCTCCTCTACGCACTGTGCTAGACGCTTACTGTCTTCCTGGGTGGATGTTAGAAATCCGGATAACGTGCGCGCAAGTACAGCGCACCCGAAGTCGTTTGTTGTCCTAGGGAGGTGGTCAGACGTGTGCGCGGGGAAGGTGTAAAGGATCACCTTTTGCAACTCTCGCGCGAGATTCTCCATTTTGCCTTTAGTCTGGTTTGCCTTTGTGAGCTGACCCTTGGCTGTGGGAGGTGGAGTGAGGGACGGAAAGGCGAGAAGACGGGACGAACACGAACCTGCATCCTTGTCCTTGACGAGTTTTTGCTTCTCCTTTGCGTGATCGCGTTCGAGTCTCTTGAGCTCGGCAAACTGTACCGGGGGTGGTATGCGTAAAGGGAGCGAGCGTGATCGGAAAGACATACTAGTTCAATGTATTTGGCATGTATGGCGTTCTCGCTCATGCCTTTGACCGACTTGACGGCCTCCTCGGCTAGAAAGGGGTGAGCATGGGAGCGAGGGCGGGGAGAGGGTGCGCACCGAAGCGACGCTCCTCCTCTTCCTCGAGGACCTCCTCCTCCTCGAGGGCGGCGATGCGATTTTTGAGAGACTCGTACATGGTTGCGGGATCGAGGGGTGCATCGTTCTTCTTCTTTGGTTTCTGGGCGCCGTTCACGGATGGGGGAGGACGAGCGGAGGGGGATGGATGCGCTGGCGGGGGAGGGGCGGGACCGGTGGGCGGGGGCTTTGGAGTGGGAGTAGCGCCATTCATGGGAAGAGCCGTCGACGTCGCTGTCGGTGAACGGCGGGGAACGCACGGAACACAAAAGGCGAGTCGGTGAATGATTACGATTACAAAGTTAATACGGTCGTTCAAGTCATTCCATTCGTACCCTCTCAATGATCATGTGACCCTCTCTGTCCCTTACCACCACCATGTCCTTCTCCAGGAAACGCATCCGTCTCTCCTCCCCGACCTTTGACGACCAGGTCGACGACCTCAGCCAGGACGACCTCTCCGCGTTCGACTCCATCGACGCCCAACTCTCCCAGGACTACGCCGCCTGGTTCACCCCAGACGCGCCCACCGCGGCCCTGCCCACATTCCAGAGGCCCTCCGTCGCGGGGAGCTCCCCAAAGTCTCTCTTCGTCCCATCCGCCACGGCCCTGCGCACGGCAGAAGAAAAGATGAAGCAATGGCAGCAAGAAATCGATTCCCCTCCCGCCCCTACCGCGCACGAGCCCCCAGAGACACCCACCGCACCTCCGGATCCGACCCCCACCCGGCCTCGCATTCGGCTGCAGAACGGCAAACGTCCGTTCAAGTCGCCCCTGATTCGTACAACGCCTCGGCACCCCATCAACTCGCCCTTGCACGACTCCAATGCCCTCGTATCACCGCTCCGCCCGTCCTCGCTCGCGAACCACGCCACGTCCCAGAGGCCATTGGGGTTTACGCCCGCTGCCACGACAAGACCAAAGTTTGTAACGCCGTTCAAACTCGCAGCGAAATCCAACCCAAATACCGCGTTCTCACCAACTCCCAAGTCACTCGTGAACCGCATATATCCATCTTCCGTCCCCCTTTCGCCACAACCATGCAAGCAAAACGCCGACAAAAAGGCGTGTGATTTCAGTGAGCACCCGCTGCAGATCACGCGCCCCCTTGCAACTTGACTTTACTCTCCCAGCCCGTCCCTCCGGCAGACGAACACTCGCCAATTCTGGCTTGCGACCACAATTTTACTCTGTTACACAGCTCGAGGACATGGCAATGTCCGTTTCTCTTCCCTGTGACCATACCGTCTCCTGATATCGCGCGGTAGTGAATTCAAGGAACTTGCTCAAGTCAACCTTCGGACGGCCCCTTTCTACGCGTTCCGTACGCGTACACGCTCTCCTCCAGATCCGTTCACATCTCTTGCTTTGGATCGTTCAGCTGCGCTGGAGGAACTACACTCAAGGGGCTGCACTCTCGCCAAGCAAGCTTGGGTCGACAACCATTGGTCACTAATTCTCTGGAAACTCGCTGGTATGGTTACTCTCGATCCAACAACCGAGAATGATCCTTCCAAGAAACGTTGGTGTTGGCCAGAACTTATTCGTCAACTTATGTATAGGTCAGCGGTTTCGTTCAGCGTTAGCATCTGTGCCTCAAGTACACTATCAGATACGAACGAGATTTGAATGGTTCCTCCCGTCCACCATTCCGTCTGATTACGACCAGAGATGCATCGGCCGAATCGCCGATGGTACTCTGTATCTCTGACATAATCTGGCCCGCCGACCCCGACGATGATGACGTTCAGGCCCATCCTGAACTCGAAGTAACTGATGGATGGTATAGGTTACGTGCCCGCATCGATGCTCCAATGGCGCGAGCGGTGAGAAAAGGAAAAATAAAAATTGGTCGCAAGCTTGCTGTGGCAAGCGCAAAGGTTAGTGCCGTTTTCACCGACATGTTCACTACAGACAACCACCCGTAGCTCTCGGCGGAGCGGAAGGAGGGCTCCGAAATTCTGGAAGCCTACAACTCCAATGTTCTCTTGTTGACCGGCAACTCAACACATATGGCGCCATGGCATGCCAAACTTGGTTTTCAACGTCAACCATTCATTGCTACATTAAACAGCTTGACACCGGACGGTGGTAGTGTTGCTGTCATGAGGCTTACAGTTGTAAAGGTGTGACATATGCGGCTCTATGCGCCGCAGCCTCACATTTGGATAGGCATACCCTGTTGCATATATAGAATTCAAGGATGCTGAAGGTCGGAAGCAAAGAGAGGGTCCACACGACGCAAAGGTGGAATTGACGCTGAGCACGCAATGGAAGGTATGTCGTGTATAACGTTTCTCGAGTGACATACTCACCCTTCACAGGCGAACCGAGAATCACATGCTTCGAAACTATGGTCCGAATACGAAAAGCGTAGATATAGGTTACTTGACCATGCAGAACACCTTGAACAACGTGCGGGTCCCAAATTCAAACCCAGTCACGAGGGTAGAACCATCCACCTTTGCGCGAGAGATGACCTTGACAATAAAATAGATGGTCCACCTGACAAGATTTACGACCTGTACGACACTCTTCGGGAAGATCCCGAGGCAACTAAGAATATCCTATCTTCTATTGGTCACGAAGATGCTGGATGGCTGGCCCGACATATCCACGAGAGGGCTGTCCGGGAGCGGGATGAAATTTCAAACGAGATCGAGCAGGAACTCGAGGTATGAAATATCGGTGATCAAAACGTTGTCGGACACTGAAATGATGTCAGTCGATATGTCCACCACGCGACGTGAAGGTTTTTTGTGTAGTTGTCGTCCGTGATACTCGGACGCACAAGCGCCCACCGAACCGAACGGCACAGGTCACTGTATGGGATGTTCCCGGTGTATCAGTGCATGAAGACTGCGTCCAAAATCCTTTTATACCTGCTCAGCAATATGTTGTAGGTTACTCACCATGCACGTTGACCGACTGATGGCATCTACGTACATTAGGTGACAAATTTAGCTCCCACACAACCCTCAGCATGGATGGATCGCTCGCCAGGTGCGGAAGTGTATCTGACTACGAGAAAGAATTCGAAGTGGACATTGGTCAACTGATAGGTTGTTGTATGCATTGTACTACCACCCTACTCTGATGAATGGCTCTGTTCTTGAACGTGTATATCTGGAAGCAAAAACGACTTTAAATGAGCTCGACCCGGATTGAACGGATGACCTTGTGGACACCAACGACTGGAATCACACGCACTACCACTGTGCTACGAGCCCATGTGTGGGTCGTGCCCCCTTGGGAGACCAATGGCCAGCACATCCAATTTTCCTTTAAAGTATCTACTTGATAACCGTATGGCGAGGCCCGGTATCTACAGTAAGCCTCGCTTAATTACAAACTCTTTGTATAGGCTAAGAATAATGTCGTTGGCGGTCAAGGTAATGATTCTGGCAGCATGACGTTGGTAAAATTATGAATATTGCACAAGTTACACTTACGTATGTGGAGCAATGCGCAGAAAATGTGCCGTTGAACCTATTCCGAAAAGGTGTAAGTTTTAACGGTAACAAGTAGCAGGTAGCTTGCCTTTGTACCACCCAAATATGCCTTCGGCCTTGAAAGTCTTCCAGAGACAGTCGATGGGATTCCTGTACAATGTACCTTGTAAACGCCCATCAGGTAATCGTATCGTTGGCTGGTTGTACACCCGGGTGAGAGCCTAACGGAATGTGAGCATTAACACTAAGCAGAAACCTGGAACACTCACCGTGTCTGCTGGTTGCATTACAATGCACTATTGGAGTCGTCAGAACATAGGGAGAGTTTGTGCAACAAACCGTGACATACCACACAAACACCCGACACTGAACTACTAGCTAGGTATGTCCAGATATCGTTGGCGGGTAAGATGCCGCGCGAAACAAGTTGATTTTTGGTCCAGTTGTAGGTCGGCAGCTGAACAGAGGAACCCATGGCCGTTCGGAGAATAGCAGCGTCGATACCACGGACCAGACCCCGGAATCGCTCAGCCCGAAATATCGTACAAAGCGCGTCAAAGGAGTTTTTGTAGTGATGCTGCGTGCCAACTGGTAATGAAGGGGAATATGCCTAATATGGGTCAGTCTATGTATCAAAAAGGATGCGAAAATACGAACTTGCATGCGAGCTTTGATCAGGAAGAGTGGATTTCCTAGAGCCGCACCGACTGCCCCACTAGCGGCGCCAGCAGCGACAGATGTCAGAGGGATTTGATCGGTCACGGGCCTGCCTATGACGCGATTTATGGAGCGGCGGAAGGGCTCGTAAAAACCTGGATAATGTCCAGCTTTCGACTTTGGCCAACTATGATGGGAATAACGTACCTAAGCGTGATCCGTTGAGAAGAATCTGAAAAGTGGTCAAAAGAACGAAGAGGAATGATAAGTAGACGACTTGCTTGGTAGGTATACTGGGAGAGCGTGAGGATCGCACCACCAGTAAAGAACGCTGCACACTTACTGCCGCACCAAGACCTCGTTGCAGCCCGCGTATGCCTTCGTTCCTCCACGTCTTGGCGAAGACATCGATAGCGTTTTTGTAGACTTTTTGACCGCCGCCCTTTGCAAGTTCGCCTTGGAGCTGCAGACGCGTTTTTGCGACTTCAGCAGGATTCGAGACCGTAACCTGTTCGTCCGAGTGAGGAACGCGCGCCAAGGAGTCGTTTGACGCCAACTCACCGCAACACAGGCGGCAATACCGCCGCATGCGAATCCTTCTGCAGTAGAAAGAGGGCGTGAGGGTGCTTGCGTGGAAGACATTGTAGCCGTGCGCACAAGAGAGCTGCAACGAGGCCGTAACGCGCTGGACCGAACGTGATATTAAACCAGGCCAAGTCCGAATTTACCAACCGGCCGTGCCAACTAACTAAAGTAGTAACACTCTTTGAACGCGACATGCACACGGCTCATCATTGATGCAGCCCTCTGGCCGCTATGAAACTGGTCCTGTGGTTACGACGAGGACCGTATTTCTCGTCGGTATCCTCGCCGTGTCCATCCCAGCGGTCGTTCGCATCATTTCCTCGCCGCTCGTCCTGCTCGTCCTCGCGCCGTTCTTCGTCGTGGTTGTGGTCGTGTCGTCTCTCCTTGCCTACTTTTACCTCGCATCCAGGCTCGACTCAATAGCGCCCCCTGCCCGAAACCCGCTCTCTCATGCCGCCCGTCCTCTTGCCTTCTCCACCCCCGCCGCGTGGCAGGCAGTCCTTATTCGTTCACAATGGTCCCACAAGTCTCCCCAGTCGTTGCCGTCGCTGTGTCCCGGCATGCCCGTAGTGTCTTCCAACATAAATGAAATCATGATTCTCATAGTCCGCGACTTTGTGCTGTCCTGGTACAAGGACATTTCATCCTCTCCCTCGTTCCCTACCGCCGTTTCCAAGACGTTGCATGCAGTGCTTGAACAGCTCCTGCAACGCGCAACCACCGTCGACGTTCCTTCTCTCCTCGTTAAGCGTATTCTTCCAAAGGTCACCACCCATATCGAGCAGTTTCGCCAATCCGAGGTCGCTCTCCGTGGCGCGGGTCTTGAGCGTCACCTCACCCAGTCAGAGGAACTGGACATGCTCCTGGCTAGCCGTTATGTCGGAAAGGGCGAAAAGTTGCATCCGGCTGTGGACAATCTGTCGTCTACCTTTACGAAACAGAACGAAGAAATGCATTTGAGGGACATAGTTAACCGCATTCTTCCTCACGTCCTTCCGGAAAATGAAGCTCGAAGCAGAATCCTCAAAACAGTCATCCGAGAAATTGTAACCTGTACTGTCCTTTATCCGATTATGGATATGGTCACAGATCCCGACTTTTGGAATCGTACAATTGAGCAGGTGGTAAGTGGCTCGTGTCAACTAAGTGGTCGTATTCAAAGTTCGTTCTCAGGCCGGGGCTGCGATACATCAACAGTATGTCCTCTTTGCCCGGACGTCTGTCTTTAACAACCCGCTGTAGAAAACTGATCTCCAAGGTTCGCAATGTACTCGAAGCCCAATCACTACGACGTCATCATCGGATCACGTCGACGGCCATCCCCGGAGGAGATGTTATCACCATTCGTACTGACGTTCGTCAATTCGAATCATTCCTTCGAAGCATCAATCGGTGTTCCTCTCTGCTGGATGCACGTCGCCTCAAGAACGATATAATGGGTGAAATTCGCAAGACAAGACTGTTACTTGGTATGTCTCCCAACTCCATCGTAGGCAGAAAGCCGAGCTTTGATTAGCAAACCACGAGAAAGAAGAGTGGATAAACGGAGAGAGGACCGAGGACGTCGTCGCATTCTTGGACAGGCTTTATACCGCCAAACGCATAGTCGAACAGCGAATAGTTGTCCTAGGTGGCGAACAAGACTCAGTTGGTGTCATTCATCCGGTGTTTTCAGCAAAAATACTTACGTGTCGTACCCAACCAGACCGCTACCGCACTTGAAACGAATGCACGGCCGCGAGTCTTGTTCAGAGATGTTCTTGGCAACCCGACCTCCCTCTCATACTTCATGGAATTCATGGATCGTCGCCATCGTTCGCTACTCGTGCAGTTTTGGTTGACTGTAGAGAGCTTCAAGAATCCCCTGGAATTGGTGGACTACGCCTCCGAAGACGAGGACGATCCAATTCAAGGTCCCTCCGGCTCAACAACCATACGAGAAGATATATGCCTGATAAATGACTTGTATTTCTCTGCCATCCCCCCTCACCCTTCCTTATCCTCGATCTCCCACAAACATGTGGATTCCATTCAAAGTTACGCCTCCAACGAAGTGACGCCTAGCATTGTCGAGGACAAGAAAGTTCGCAGGAGTGTTATGCTGGCTCAGAGAGAAGTCGAACAAGAAATGGAGGGTGATTTTGACGATTTCCAGAAATCAGAATTGTGGTTTCGGGTGATTGAAGATGCTTCCTTCGGTAATTCCGAGGTTGAATCCTCTACGCCAATTAACAAGCCACGATACGTCGATTTGTCGACTACCGTACCGGCTCTTGGAGCGCCGTCGGGGAGCAAATCCCAACTTCCTCGTTCAGAGTCATTTCCGTCCCTCCTTTCCTCAAATCGAGCTTTGGAGCATTCTCGCGTAGTCCAAGCTCCACTGATTTATTCGCCACCTGCCACTTCCCGCAGTAACATCGACGTTCTTATGGCTCCTATCCCTGGTGCATCCTCGGACGCTTCGCGTGCACCGCTTTTCAACGACCCGGATGACCGAATGCTTAGTATAGATGAATCCGAACGTATGGATGCTATACAGGCTGCTTTGACAGATATTATTGCCACAGAGCACCATTCTGGTCAATCTCGGAGTCATGCGGAGGATATGGATGCGTTTACCCCTTCGGGTGATGATGAACGGAAACCGCGTGGGATTTTCGGAGATGAAAATGATCTAAATGTCGACGAAGAAAACGAAGAGGATGATCCTGCGGACGATGCTCATGTTATCGAACAGGGATCATTTCAACTCGCAGGACCCGGCGATCTTCAGCTCTCTTATGAAATCACCCGTCTCAACAAGAAAATAGCGAAGTCGGAGGTTCATGCGGCGATGCTTGATACACTTATCAAGAAAGCTGAACTGACGGGAGACACTCAAGAGCTTCGCCTCCTTCGTAAAGCCAAAGCATCAATGGGGAGAGAACTCAGGGAACTCCACTTTCAGAAATCCCAGTATGAGCAACAAGAATCTGCCAACCGTCTGGTCCCACATAGAACCAAGGTCTCAATCGTCAGTTCAACCGTGGCTGAAGAGGAAGGGAAGTCGGTCGTTCGATATCTCATCGAGGTGCAACAACTTGCTCCAGACGGCACTTTCTCATCTGGCTGGGTCATCGCACGACGGTATAACGAGTTTCTGCGAATGCACAGCAAACTTCGTGAAGAATACCCTTCGGTTCGCAACCTCGACTTCCCAGGAAAGCGGCTCGTCGCTTCACTCTCGGGAAACTTCATTGATACTAGGAGACAAGCTTTGGAGAAATACTTGCAAGTGCGTGACGACCAATATGGGCTTTATGACAGCGTTGACTTCGTTGCAGAACCTGATTTCGATCCCTTCGGTCTGCGAAAGCACCGAACTTCGTGTGTTCCTGTCGAGGGACTCACCTTTTATTGCATCTGAGGTGAAGGACGACAGCACCAAAGGACAAAGCGGGTTCTCCGGACGAAATGTTGTTCAGTCAATGTACCGGTCTGTTACAGAAAGCATCGATGATATGTTCTTTGGGCCTTCCATGCTGGATGTTATGATCCAACGCCTCACGCGCCAGGTGGCAGAATTTACCGGGGTTGTGGGGTTGGCCATCAACGACGAACAAGTCGTTGCCCAAGCAATGAAACGATTTGGAAAGGCAACTTCTTTGGACTCGCTCATACAGATGCCAGGGGATCTCAAGCTACTGGGGGGAGAAACAACCACATCCAGTTTTTCCGCTCCCATCTGTGATCTGGTCCTTGCCGTTTTCGAGCTTCACAAGAAAAACAACTGGCTTCGTCGTCAGGCTATTGTCATCATCCTTCAGCAGGTCTTTGGGGATACTATCGAACAGTCAGTGATCGAGTTCTTCTTGCTTGGCGTAATTCATTTTGTTCTTCATCAGGAAAATACGGCTGAGCATACAAGCCATGTTTGAAGAGAGTTACATCCTTCCCGTGCTCACAATGCTCCGGGAAAACTTATGGCCAGGAGGCAAAATGAGACCACCTACGCAGCCCCGCACTGCCGAAGAGAAGCTTCGAAGTCGAGATGAGGCTAATCGTAAACTATCTGCGCTAGTACCAGGTTTGATCGGACTGATTTATCAAGAACGTAAACTGACAGAAGAACCCATTCTAGATCTGGCTGCTAACATGATAGGTCGTTCCAATGCACGCCGTGGGGCACGACGCATATTTGCTGTGCTGCAAAATCGACGTTTGAACCAACATATCGCCTATACCGTTTTCGACGAGGTATGTTGAATTAACTTTGCCCCTCCCTCGCCGGTTGATAGAATGCGGCTAGATTATCGCGGCCATATTCCCTGAACTTCCACCTACACAGGGCGATAGATTGCCGGAGGGATACAACCCTCCGTCGTATACATGATGTCTGTTGCTCTGTCCATCATGCGTCACTGAACCCTACTGAATCCACCTCCATAGGAGAATAGAGTTCTGATGGTGACTTGGTATTTCCGGTGGTCATTTTCGATTTTTGCCTGAATGAAACTGCTGTTGCGTTCGGGTCATCGTAGCTTTGGAGAAATTGCTTCAGCCCCTCGGACTATCAGGAACCGAAGAGGCATACATTTTGATAGCGTGGAGGAGGAACCCTCCTGAGCCAGACGTATTCATCGTCGGATGCATCCGACCAGGAAGAACTTGATAGCGACGTAACCATGACTCGGTAATAGATGGTGCAAGATAACTAGGAACGACCCGCATCCTTGCCTGTAGGTCTGCTAGAGGCTATGATCCGATGAATGATAACCTAAGTATAAGAACGAAGAAAGATGTACCTGAAGGAACATGTGTTGCACAACAATTGAGGCAGACCCGGATAGATATGGCGACAGCATCTCCACAATCTCAAATGGATCGTAGTCGCTAGCGACTAGAAGTCCATCGAATTCTCCTGCAAACAGCTCTTGACGTGTATTCGCTAGAGCGTCCGAGGTCAATTTTCGCTTGTCGAGGCGCACACGCTGGCGCTCTGAGTGAATACGCCCGGAAGTGGGCTCAAGGGGGGCCATCACTGCGGAAGTAGACGGTTATTCACTAGTAGAAATTGCAAACAGAGAATGCTACCAGGAATATAGTCTTCTTGGGTTGTGGCCCAGTTCAACGATGATAGAACCGATTTCAGGGCCTCCTTCTCATAGTTCATCAGGCTCAATACGGGATACGCAGGTGGCGAGTCGGCATCATTTATTGATATAATTCGACCTTCGCCTGGAAAAGAGTCGGTTCGTCGTGTCTGACTCCAACAGTTCACTCACATCCCATTCTGTCGAGAACAGATGAAACCACCAGCCCAGAAGCATCGTCAACTACAATGTAGCGTCCGCCAGGACGCACGTTGGCTAAGTTGAGCATCTGAGAGAGCGAATCCGGACGTATGTCTCGTATCCTGTTCTGGTCCTTTTTAAACCAGTACTCGCAAATGTTATACACGGTGGGTTCGATCGTCTCGAAACTCTTTGAATACCTGAGACATGTCTCTATCTGTTTCGCTGACCCTGGTTCGATCACTTACTTTGCTTCCTTCCGTTTCTTGTACTTGTCTTTACTATATTCCGTTTTCAAGGAATAATTCGCGTGTTGTTCGATTTGAGCCTTGATGATTTCCTGGAGAGCCAAGTTTGCTTACGATGCGCTGTTCTGATGGGTTACATGACCGTACTGAAGCATGGACACCAGATTTCTTGAGTGTTTCGATTTCTTCAAGAGTCAGCGGTTGAACGAACTCCCCATCGTTGATGAGCTCGTTCGTTGCGTTCGTTTCCTCTACGATCAGACGGTGAGCGAGGCGACGGGGGACATCAATACAAGCCTACTGACCGATTTCGTCCATCGTACGAGGAAAAGACCGTTTGAGTTTCTTTTCGTCTATTTCATAGGCAAATCCATACGGCTGTCCGATGAGTTCGTTGGCAGGAAAGGAGCCCACTCTGCCTAGTGATACGGTCCTTTGCAGGAGTCTATATTCGCAGTTGGGTGGTGCGGCATGTGGACTTACGAGTCTTTCTCGACTTTGATGCTACGCACTTCGCCATTAGGTAGCTTGAACAAGACCGTATGTTTCGAGTGAATTGTAACGTTCCTGTGGGTGGTGCTCATGTGTAAAGATAAATAAAGAGACCGACAGATTCGCTGACTAGCACCATCATGGCCTCAGACATGGATGCGTTGTTGACCAAGTCCAAGGACCCTTCCTCGCTGCTACCGGACGAGTTGGCCTACATTGCGGCTGGATTCGTCCCCTCCCAACCCCCCGCCTCGCGCACCAAGGCCTATCTGATACTTTCCGCGTTCTGTCAGGGCGTTCGAGCATCCAAACCTTCGGGGGCTGGGGGAGACGATCCAGACCCGGGGACGCTCTCCCTGTCACGCGTATTCCAACCCATCATCTCGAGTAACCTGGCGCAGTCTCAAGAGGACGCTTTGCTAGCAGCCGTCACATTCCACTGTGCGCTCTTCCAAGTCGACTGGCAGTCGGCTTCACAAATCTTTACGGAAGATGGCTTCTTCGAGCTCCTCACTACGCTCGAAATGTCCGCATCCTCACTCGTATCTTACTCGCTCGCTCGTCTGTATGCGCAAGCAAGTAGCCACAAAGCATGTCGACAGCTCTTTCCTGACGAATCCGTCACTTGGTTGAGAACAAAGTCTTCCCGGACCAACGATGATGCCTTGCGCGCAGCAGCCATTCTCGCACTGGTGAAACTGGCTCATGGGTCTTCCGGTGATGCAGCAGGTGGTCCCATTGGAATCCCCGACACTAGCGAGATTTCAGAAGAAATCATTGCCCGTGCTGCCCAGCTGAGCGACATGATCATGAACAGCAAAGATATTCACGCTTGCCTCAACGAGGTCGTGGAGGGCTTGGCATACCTCAGCATCAATTCGTCTGTGAAGAAGGATTTGGCAAATAATGCAATCCTGAAACGACTCTTTTCTTTCGTTCCGAAACGCAAGGCTGTAGCGAACGCGACAAGTAACTCCACACTCGTCTATGGGGTACTTGTGATCGTTACCAACCTGTGTGCATACAAGCCACGGTTGAGTCAAGAGCAGCAGCAGATTGCAAGGCTGCGACGAATGGCCGAGAACGGGCAGAAAACTGGGAAAAAAGCTGTTGAAGAGGAGCCAGATCCTTTGGAATCTGAAAGCGAGGTTCAAGCCCGGTGTCGTATCATCATCAATTGCGGGGCACTGGATGTACTAGCCACGGCATCTAGCTTGGATAGCCAGGGGATTCGGACATTCGTCGGTCAAGCACTGCTCAGTCTCGCAGAGAACAAGGAAAACAGAGGGGAGATTTTGAGAGGTGGTGGTTCAAAGACGTTGATTCGCGTCGTTCAATCCGCGTCATCATCTGTCGATTCCGTTTCCCAAGAAGCGCTACTGGCAATCCAGGCGCTGGCCAAGCTTGCTATTACTGCACCACCGATCCAAGTATTCGGCCCCAACGAGGGTAACGTACTCGATGCAATCCGACCCTTTTCACAATTGCTCCTCCACCCGTCAGCAAGCGCTCTTCAGCAATTCGAGGCTATGATGGCCCTCACGAATCTGGCTTCCCATAGTCAAACTCTTGCGTCTCGCATCGCCAACATTCCCCACTTTCTTAGCAAGGTGGAGCTTTTCATGTTGGAGGACCACACGCTGATGCGCAGAGCTGCCACTGAGCTTATTTGCAATCTGGTTGGGGGGTCAGAACAGGTCTTTGAAAGATATGCTGGGGCAAATGGCGAAGCTGCGGGGATGCCGCGCGACGGCTCGTCCAAGTCAAAGATCCACATCCTCATTGCCATGTCTGACGTGGAGGATTTGCCTACACGACTCGCTGCGTCTGGGGCCTTGGCGATGCTGACAAGCTCACAAACAGCTTGTGAGGTAATATTTGATCTCCAACGGGAGCGTCACAGAGCATTCCTTGTGCTGGCACAACTCGTGGACCCTAGCGTGCACGTTGAGGATGATGATGTGGCATCTGGTGACCCGGGGCTTGTGCACCGAGGTGTTGTTTGCATTCATAATCTCTTGTCGAATCTCCAGAGCATGTCATATCGGGACGCGTTAAAAGAAGAGGTAAAGAAAGCAGGGCTACGCACTGTGTTTGAGAAAATATTGAAAGGTGAACTGGGGTCTTTTTCAGCAGCAGTTCTTGGACCTGCAGGAGAGGTGAGGAAGCGACTCGTAGGCCTGGCAGGGTAGCTAGTTATGGAAGATGACCAATGTCATCAACAGACCATGAGGACGACCCATCTTTCGTAGCACTCCCTGCTCGAGTCAGACACCTTATCGACGATGCCTTTGGTTCTATAGCATCACGATTGCGATCCGACGCTCACGCTGGCGGGTTAATTGTCGAAGAACCAGAAGCCAGCCCATCTCAATCGGCAGCATACGAGGCTGGCGGGTTCATTATCGAAGACCTTCCATCAGTTTCTACCAGTGCCCAGACCCACATTCCCTTGCCGGAAATACCCAGGGCCCTTCACCTTCTGGATTTAGAACCTGACGATGACCTTATGGGAGTGTTCAAGAATGCCGCGACAGGCTGGGGAGCACAGAATGCCAACGACGGGGTGAGCAAGAAGGATTGGAGAGCGATATGTGCAGCCCTGCTGGAAGGAGAGCATACTGGTACCGGGAGTGACGGAGAACACCTGACCGAGGACGTCGAGATGGACAGTGGCTTGGGCAGCGACGAGTATCAGGCAGGAGAACAATCCGAGTCTGAGCAAGACTCGAACGACGAGTACGAGGAGTCAGTGACAAGAACAAGGCCCGAGAAGGCGCAGAGTGTTCCGCAAAGAACGCCAGGGAAAAGGGAATTAACCCAGTCTGAGAAACAACGATGTCGACAAGATTTCGGTCGATTTTTTCCCGACGTTCCAGATAGCGAACTCGATCGCCAACGGATCATGATCAAAGACATTGCTCGTGTCGCCGAGTTACTCAAGGAAAATCTCAAGACGGAGGAAGTAAGTCCACTATCACAATCCCGATCTTGTCTGAACGCTTTCTCAAAGATACTGGACATGCTAGACGCATTCTCCACCTCACCGGACAAGTCCATGAACCTTGCAGATTTCGAGCGCATGATGGTCCTCACCAAGCTGGTCGGGAGGACATGACAGGATACAGACAAGTACAAGCATATGTTATCATCGACCAAAAAACTCAGGCTTGGTGAATGGTGCCATAGGCAGGGGCAGCAGCAGGGTATGGCTGGTAGTTCAGAGGCTGGTACTGGCCACTGCCGGTGTCTGCGATGGACTGTTAGACACGTTGGGGATTACAACGATGCATAGGCTCACATATAAATCCTCCCTGGCCGTAGCGCTCCTCTGCTTCCATCTTCTTGTAGATGAGCCAGAATGCGTGCTGCGGGGGCGTCAGGTTCGTAATGTACCTGGGCTGAAGCCACTTACGATGTGGCCGGGGAAGTAACCAAGACTGCGGTTCTATTAGCACGGGCACTTGCAGCGGCTTCGGGGCACCCACATCGTCAAGCAGATGTTGATGAGCAGGTCACAGCTGCATCCTGTAATGAATGCCGCGGCTGCGGGAGGGAATATGATCGCGACCTTGGAGGAGTAAGAAGGGCAACACGCAGAGAGTAACAGGACTTACGAGGATGAGGACGACGTCGGACGCCTTGACCATGGTGTTGGTAGCAGTGCAAGAGAGGTCCGCTGTTCCTTTAAGCAGTCCAGCGCAGCCGCAGTCGGACCCCGACAACACCCTCTAATTATATCGCCCCAGCGGTTTTGGGGTGCCAACTCATCACACCTTCCACCAAGTCTTCATCATGGTGTGCGATGCGGTCCGCGCTGGGTTCTAGTGCTAACCATCGTCGCAGGCTATATCAAAGAAGGCGGGGAAGAAGGCCGCGACGCCCAAGACGGGCCCTACCAAGGTGGCAAAGGTGCGTCGGCAACGCCATCCCTCATTGGCACTCGTTGCAATAACAACGCACCGTCCGACAGGCAGATTGGAAAGAGGGTTTCAAGAAGAAGCAGGCCGGCGTGTCCGACATGACCCTTCTCACAACTATCAGCAACGAAAGCATCAATGATAACCTTCAGAAGCGTTGGACGAATGGTGAAATCTATACCTACATCGGCAGTGTTCTCATCTCCGTGAATCCATTTAGAGGTAGTGCATTGCGAGTCTGTGTTTTCGCCTTGCTCAGTCCTCCTTCCCTCTCCTAGATCTCGGCATCTACACGGACGAAACGCTCCAAAAGCACAAGGGCAAGAACCGTTTAGAGGTTCCTCCGCATGTTTTTGCAATCGCTGAATCTGCCTATTACAACATGAATGCATACCACGAGAACCAATGCGTCATCATTTCGGGCGAATCAGGTGCGGGCAAAACCGAGGCTGCGAAACGCATTATGCAGTACATAGCCGCCGTATCCGGCGGCCAGGATAATAATATCCAGGAAATTAAAGACATGGTGTTGGCTACCAACCCCCTCCTGGAGAGCTTTGGTTGTGCCAAAACCCTTCGCAACAATAATTCGAGTCGACATGTATGATATTTCTTGTGCTTGGTCTGTGTCCTGGATGCCCATTTCATCCATCTAGGGAAAATACCTAGAGATCATGTTCAACAGTCAGGGTGAACCTGTTGGTGCACAGATCACTAATTATCTACTAGAGAAGAGCCGTGTCGTGGGTCAAGTAGAGAGCGAACGCAACTTTCATATTTTCTACCAGTTTACCAAGGCTGCATCTAACGAACAACGTGGTATGTACATCGAATGCGATTTAACGTCACTTATTGGAAATCCAGAGCAATTTGGGCTCCAGGGTCCCGAGTCCTATGCGTATACGAGTACGAGTAACTGTCTCGAAGTGCAGGGTATAAACGATGCAGAAGACTATGCCGATACACTCGTAAGTAGTCCCAGAATTCGTTGATTAGCACTGTGCCGACATGCATAGAACGCCATGCGAGTCATCGGTCTAAGTGAGCAGGAACAAAGCGAGATATTTCGAATGCTCGCTGTCATCCTCTGGCTGGGGAATGTCCAGTTCCAAGAAATGGATGACGGAAACTCTTGTGTCTCTGATTCTGGGGTGACAGATTTCATCGCCTACCTTATGGAGACGGATTCCATCATGGTGCAAAAGGTTCTTACCACCAAAGTCGTTGAGACGCAACGAAGCGGGCGCAGAGGGTCAATTTATGATGTTCCATTGAATCCATCTCAAGCCACAGCAGTTCGAGATGCTCTTGCAAAAGCAATCTACAACAATCTTTTCGAATGGATAGTGTCGAGAATCAACATCTCAATGAGGCCCAGGAGTCCTACTGCCCAAGTCATCGGTATATTGGTGTGTTGCCCCTAGCTCCGATTTGTGAATTACCCTGACTGCTCGGTAGGACATCTTTGGTTTCGAAATTTTTGAGGTATGTCGATCGCCATAGATGACTGGTATCATAGATGTCATGTGCTTTCCATCTTAAGGACAACTCGTTCGAACAATTGTGCATCAACTATGTCAATGAAAAGCTTCAGCAGATTTTCATCGAGTTGACGCTCAAGACCGAGCAGGAAGAATACGTCAGAGAGCAGATCAAATGGACCCCCATCAATTACTTCAATAACAAGATTGTTTGTGATCTTATCGAGGAGCGCAAACCCCCTGGGATCTTCGCAGCACTGAATGACGCTTGTGCAACTGCGCACGCCGATCCTGCTGCTGCTGACAACAGCTTCGTACAACGTACGGCTATGTTGGCCTCTAACCCCCACTTTGAACCTCGCGGGGCACAGTTTCTTGTGAGGCATTATGCTGGAGACGTCATGTACAATATCTCGGGCATGACAGACAAAAACAAGGATGCCTTAGTCAAGGATCTTTTCGATCTCATTGGTGGCAGCGGTAATCAGTTCCTTCAGGCGCTATTTCCAGACAGACCGGATCCGAACAGCAAGAAACGGCCCCCAACGGCTGGAGACAGAATCAAGGTAGGTTTTCTCCACTCCCGGGTATGATGTTATTGATCTTCTCAGGTCTCAGCTGGTGCACTTGTTGACAATCTGATGAGAGCCCAACCATCATACATCCGGACGATTAAGCCAAACCAGAATCGCAGTCCAACTGAATATGATACCAAGGCAATCCTTCACCAGATCAAGTATCTCGGGCTTCAAGAGAATATCCGTGTCCGCCGAGCGGGCTTTGCCTACCGGAACACTTTTGAAAAAATGGTCGAGCGATTCTACCTCTTGTCTCCGTCGACATCCTATGCTGGTGAATACATTTGGCAAGGTGACGCGAAATCTGGATGCGAACAGATGCTTGGGGATACCGGAATCCCCAAAGACGAATGGCAGATGGGTGTCACAAAAGCATTTATCAAGAACCCTGAGACGGTACGTTGTGGCCTCATTTCCTATAGCTACTTCTGATAATCTATTAGCTCTTTGCGCTGGAAACGATGCGCGATCGTTACTGGCATAACATGGCCGCTCGTATTCAACGAGCTTGGCGGAATTACTGGCGATACAAGAACGAATGTGCCAAGCGTATTCAACGCTTTTGGAAAAACAACAAGGAGAGCATTGAGTACGCCAAAATCAGGGAATATGGGCACCAAGTCCTTGCAGGCAGGAAAGAACGCAGGCGCTATAGTCTCCTTAGCTATCGACGGTTCATGGGTGATTATCTTGATATCAACGGTAAAAATGCTCTCGGCATAGAATTGCGCAACGCGTGCGGCCTTGGAGGTCAGTAATTTAATCCGCTACACGTCAGTTGCATCACGAATTTCTGTAGCCGACCAAGTGACATTTAGCTCGAAAGCACAGTTGCTGGTCTCAAAGTTTGGGCGATCTAGCAAACCGAGCCCGCGTTTCTTGATTGTAGTACGTCAGGTTTGGCATTATACTCGCGAGAAGTCTTGATTGTCATGGCTGTTAGACAAGTAAAGCTGTGCATATCGTAGTGACAACGCAGGACAAGGGTCAAATCCTGACCACGCTTGAACGCAAGATACCTCTGATTACGATCAAGAGCATATCCATGTCCAACTTACGAGATGACTGGATCGTGAGTTCAATTTTGCTTGTCGCCCCTGTATTTCATTACTTTGGCCAGGTCTTCAATTGCAATGCATCAGAAGAGGGGGATCCCTTACTTCATTGTTACTTCAAGACCGAGCTTGTCGCCAATCTTCTCCAGCTAACGCAAGCTTCTATCAATGTCATCATTGGGCCGACGTGTGTGATTCCGTCATCTCGCTGATTGTACACTCACAAGGAGCAGGGTCGAGTATGCCAAGAAAAAGGACAAGAAGGGGCAAATTCAGTTCGTCAAGGACGAGGCAGTTTCGAGAGATGATGTCTACAAGAGCCATACTGTTCATGTTCCGTCTGGCGAGCCTCCCACCAGCGCATCGCGTCCGCGTGCTAAAAGAAAAGCCGGAGTTGTCAGACCAATCACACAAGGGAAGCTACTTCGCGCGGGCGGACCATCTAATGTGGGTATGACCTTTCAGAAAAAACCAGCCTGTGTAACATATGTTTGCAGAAGCAGAGGAGCATTCCTAGACATCAACCGGCCGTCCAGCCGCTGCCTGGAAAGTCTACGTCCACCACTGGAAGACCTGTTCCTACTGCGCCGCTGCCAGCAAAGACTGCCGCGCCGCCACCTTCACCACCTGAAGAACCAGATGTGGAAAAGTACCGGGCCAAATTTGCTTTCAAAGGACAAGAAGGGGAGCTGTCGCTGCAAAAGGACGATGTGGTGGAACTTGTCGAGAAGGACGACAATGGTTGGTGGTTGGTGAAGAAAGACGGGGAAGAAGGTTGGGCTCCCAACAATTATCTCGAGTTGGTACCCAAGGCGGTACGAGCGCCGCCTGCTGCGCCCCCACCACCAGCCCGTAGGGCTCCTCCTTCGGTTCCTGTCGCAGCTACACCGGCCACAGCTCCCAAGGTGGCGGTGGCAGTCAAGTCTGTGATGGCCGACGCGTCTGCGAAACCAGTTGCGGTTTTCCCTGGCCTCATGCCCTCCAATGGCTCCGCTGCCCCATGGAAAAAGCCTGCAAGTTCGGTGAACGGTTCGGCGGAAGTAACGCCGGCGAATTCTCGGCCAGTAAGCTCACTTGGGGCGAAGCCGCCGCCACCCGTCGCGACGAAGCCAAAAGCGGCTCCACCCCCTGTGGCCGCGAAACCTGGTGTCGTCAAGCCCCCAGGGAAACCACCGATTCCCACAGCCCCGAGGCCGTCTGCTGGCAATGCGTCTACACCGAGGACAACGACCGCAAAGCTCGCCCCGCCGTCTGGTCAAATGGACTTGGCTGCAGCGGTGAGTACGGCTCCGATTGACCCTCGATAAGAGTTGACCATGTATGCATTCGTAGCTGGCCAAACGGGCACAGCGGATGGGTGACGATTGAGATACTGACATAATTGTCTGCTGTAGACCCGACGCCGGACACTGTACACGATGGATTTATTTAGTTAGATGAGAGGAAGTGCTCGTGATACCTGCACCAAGGCTTAGGATATACGATCGCAGTGGGTATATAAAGTTAACTTCAGTGATCTATGATGATATGCTAGTAAGGATGGAAGTGATGGAGGAGCTCATAAAGAAGGAGTGATGGTGAGAGTGGGTGGCAATGTCGAGGAACCATGAGAGTCTAAAGCCAGTTCTTCATCACTCTCCGGTGGGGACACGTTGTCGTTATCTGGCACAGCGATGAGCGCAGGAGATAAAAGGCCCTGTATCGGCTTGTCTACATCGTGCGTGTCCATAGAGCCATTACTCGTTGACGTGCGATGATCGGATCCCCGCCACGAGCGCAGCTCGTCAGCATTGAGAACCTTGGTGGCTAGACTCGCTCGCAAGTCTTCCGATCGCGTCTCGAGGGCCGTCTTGCCAGATTCTATGAGGCTGTCAATCAAGGCTTTGACTCTTTGGAACGCTTCGTCCATCCCCTCCTCGACGTCGCTACCATCCTCATCCTCATGCTCGTCGCGTTCGTGCTCCTCTTCTAACACGGACGTGACAGCCTTGTATGTCCGCGGGGGAAGAATGAGGCGCGTTTCTCTCAGTCTCCGGCGCAAGTCCCGGATCTCTTTCGCCTGTCGATTCTTGGTGGTTTCGAGAGACGCGTTGATAGCCAGCAGCGAACGATTGGTGATCTCCAGGTCCGCGATCTGTGGCGACACGACGCTCAGTCCTCCTCGAACGCATGGTGTCACGTCAACGCACCTTGCGGTTGGTCTTTGCTTCGGCCCTCAGCTGACGCTCGGGACCCTCTGGCTCTGTATCGCTGTCGCCTTGGGGACTCCTTTCCCTTGAACGACTGCGGTCGCGCCTCGTGGCAAGATTGATATCCGCGAGTGAAAAGACGGGATTGGGCCGACCGATCCGTTCTATAGCACGGGACACCACGCCCGACATGTAGTTGTCCGTCGACGGATCGGTGTTGGGAGACACAGACATCCGCGAGACGGATGATTTGGATGAAAGGGAGAGGGCAGAGATTGGAGGGGAGTGTGGGGGCAGGGAAACCGCGACGGAGTCGACTTTGGCAGCCAGGGACGGATTTCGTACGGGATGCGGTTCGCTGGAGGTGGCCAGAGACGGGAAGGGACGCGCAGGCGACGGCGCACGTAACGGTACATAACGATGGGGGTTGGCTGCAGGGGAAGCGGTCGTGATAGGGTAAAATGCGAGAGAGGCTGGGTCGTTCAAAGGAAAGTTGGACGTTATCGAGGGTGCTCTATTACGGGCATGTACCGAACGCGTCGAACCATAAGGAGGCGAGAGCGATCGTAATGCCGCATCAGCTGAGGTCGTTGCGGTCGGCTTGACGATCCCGGTGACTTTGGACTTGATCTTGACTGGAACTGGTGGTGTATTTGCGCGGCCAATGTCTATCAAGGGACGGGGAGGGTTACCCAAAGGGGATGAGTGAGAGAGCGTCGGCGAGACAGAGGAATAAGTGTCGATGTCCGAGATGGAAAGTGCATGGTGTAGTGCAATGACACTCCCGCTCCGGGGTCTATCCTCGACATGGGGAAGCTTGAGCTTGGGAGAGGCAGTAGTGAGGGCACGCTGACGAGGCTCCAAATGACTTGAATTTGGCCGAACTGGGATAGGTCTGGTCGTAACGCGGGCTTTGGGGGAGCCGCCTGGTTCTGATGAGGTCGGAAGGATGCGGGATGACTTGAAGGGTGAATTTGGTCTCGAGCGACTCGGAGGGGAGACATGGCTGGTCCTGGAGGCGAGAGCACCGGAGCTAGAAGGCTTTCGGAGGACCACATCGCTGTTGAGCTTGGCCTTGGGACGAAAGGCGGACGCGGTCGGAGAGTGCTTTGCGGGCGAGGGCGGTCTTGATCTCGGTCTGGCTCTGAGGTCGAGAGTGGTAGCGACCTGGATGGAGAGGTCGAGAAGTTGAAGGCATTCGGTCAAGCGAACTCACTTTTCTCAGAGGGGCGTCCATAGTCAACGCGAAACGAGTGAATTGCCGACGAGATACTACGATACAACACTACTACTGCTTGGCGACGACTCGCTCCAACAGTCGGCGTATGCCAGCCTCACCACCCAACGTCGCGACGACGCTCTTTTCGACGTACTTGCCCACCATGTCCACCTCGATGTTGACACGCGCACCAACAGGCTTCTTCCCAAGGGTGATCTTTTCTTGGGTGTGCTTTATGAGCATGACCCCAAAGATGCGCTCCGCATCGTTCATCTCGGTCAAGGTGAGAGATGCGCCATCGATCGCGACATATCCTTTCGGTATAAGGTACGGCAGCAGCGATGGGCGCTCTGCAGTGGGCTCGGGCAGTCGGAACCATAGTCGCACAGAATCGCCGTCGCTCTCACGCTGAACGATAGTGGCAGTGCTGTCGATATGAGCCTAGCACCAGGGCCAGTCAGGGTCAGTGAGATGGCCCCGGGGGTGTATCGAACCATACCTGCACGAAATGGCCACCAAACCTGACGTGCGCGAGCATGGCACGCTCGAGGTTCACTTGCTCACCAACGACACGATCACCTGGCAAACGCACGTCAAGATCAGCGCGAATGGAGCGGCAACACGGGCACCAAGATCAGTTCGGTCGAGGGTTTCGTTGGCCAGCCATACTTTGAAGTAGCCACCCTGCTGACCCCTGTCGAACTCGGTGACAGTCAAACACGCTCCGTTGACTGCTATCGAATCGCCAATGTGACAATCACCAAGAATGGGCGCCGAGTCGGCTATTGTGAGCGTACAGCCCCCTGGATCTTTCTGGACGGAAGAGATGGTACCCAGATGTTCAATCTAGACGGCATTGAGTACGACAGGATTACGAGGAAAGGGGAAGGGCTCGCCAGACCGGTGAACATGATATGATGCTGATCAGGATCACTCTAATGACATTCGTACCAAACAAGAAAAAACCTTGTCTTGAACGTTCATGTCGTTCAACAAGCAGAGCTCACAAACAACCACTCGACACCGTTCGTTATGGGAGTCATACAAAGGCAACGTCGATTCTGCAATGCTTCACGTCGTGCTCATTTAATTTTTCTGACAGTGCTCCCCGCGAGGACAAGGCTCTACGTGTCAATGGCAATGTGCACCGCCGGCGCAGCTGGTTTATTCATCTCTAACTACCTGGAAAAAACGTTTCCCGCCGAACATCCCCGACAGACATGACACCAACCGGTAGACGATAGCATGTATGCGTACCGAGATCGGCCTGCCGACCACGACAAAGCGCATAGTTAGGTTGGGGGTGGATGGAGGTTTCTTCGAGATGGTTCCCGGTGGAGCGTGTTCCAGGTTTGCGAGTCTGTGTTCCATGGTAATTCTCGAGTGTTGGCGGACGCTTCTACTTCGCTGTTGTAGTCGACGGGCGAATGCGAGAGGGCTTTCGCATCCCAGCTCTGCGTTCCACGATCTGGGATGAATTCCTCCGAGACCGAGGGGCGGGATGTGCAACAGAGAACGTCCTTGAGAAATCGCCAGAGACGGTCAAAGAAGATGGCGCAGGCGATGGTTGTGGCGATGAAGAGAACGGAGATGATAGTGATGCCGATTATTTGCCAAGTCTTGCTCGAATGGTCGATGGCCAGGCTTTCTGGGGTCGCTGGCGGGGTGGAAGGTGTCGAAACGGGCGTGGTCTGGATGAGAGTGGAAACGGCCGAGTTCGTCCACGGGGTGGGATCAGACGTGGACTGAATTGGTAGGGAGGGGGATATTGACGGAGACGGGTTCCCGAACGAGCTTGATGACGACCGGGTGACGTTCTCTTGCGTGGGGAATATCACACGGGTTGGAGGCAACGGGGTTGGTGTGCTCTCGCCGTGGAGAAGGCCAAGAAGATCTCTCTTGTAGTCGTTGGGGACGGCAGCAGCGGGGAGCAGGAGCACGGAGAGGGCGATAGGAGAGCAACCAAGGGCGACCATATCTGCACCAGGCAAAGGGACGAGCCATCACGTGACGACGATCTGAAATCCTAGAGATCGTGATGAGCCACTAAAATAAGAATAAAAAAACAAAAAAAAAGGATCAGAAAAACACAAGGGTGGATCTCATTCGAGTGTCGTATAATAGGGAACAATCGCGCAAGGATCATCCTGGTCGAGAGCGTTGGAGAGACGCAAACACTCACCATAGTGGCAAACAGCAACAAGGTAATCCGGCAAACGCCGAGTGATTCGAGCGTCATACTAGTACTCACCCACCGCACAGCACCGTCCCTTTGGTGATTGTCATCGCCATCCTCGACGTGCAACGGATCGTGCGCAAATGTCCTCCAGAGAACCTTCGTGGTACTGTCATGAAGTCTCTATTTGTCTTATCGCTCTCTCCATCCGACTCACACCCTCCTCAGTGCCATGCAGAAATGAGGCCACTCATGGTCTGCCTTGTATCTCTCCCTCCCTCTCTTTCTCCTGCTCACACTTGTCTCTCTTTCAAGGCCCCTCATCCTATCTGTGCCTCTTGTCGTGGATCCTTTGTGGAAAAGGTTTCCATCCTTGCTCTCCATATCCCACATCTCACTCTCTTTGCCAGCTCGAGAATCCATCCGACGATCCCCGGGACTTTCAGAATCGCGCGGGGAACGCGTTCGATGCCTCCGACAACATCCCTGGCGCGTTCGAAGGCTTCCTCCGTTCGGAATCCGTTCCCCTTGCCC
This sequence comes from Boletales sp. KT-2023a, assembly GCA_038090395.1. Classification (NCBI taxonomy): domain Eukaryota; kingdom Fungi; phylum Basidiomycota; class Agaricomycetes; order Boletales; species Boletales sp. KT-2023a. Next base: position 119,793 of record JBBPMP010000006.1, read on the forward strand.
TGGCATCCTCCACCTAATTCGCTTCTTTCAGGTTCTTGGACAAGTTCGGACGATCTCCCCGCCGATTCGCCCACCCGTCGCTCTCGCTCTCCCCCTACGCAGCGGACTCAGGATAATCCCTCGGTATGCACTTCGTCCTGTTTTTCGTCACCTGTTTCTCAGCACCTCTCAGGCAAGCACTGGCGTTCGCTTCGAATTTCACAGTGCCCCCGGCGGCGCAACCACTAGAACCTTCATCGTTGGAGGTCCCAATACACGCAGGCGCTCGCCACCTCTTTCGGATCGCCCGGTCCCCAGCATGTTGGAGTATGTGCTTTTTAGCATGCATTTTTCTGACCTAACATCGCTTCACTTTCAGATTTCTTCGCCGCGAAGCGAACAACCAAAATAATTCGCGCACTCAAGGCGACATCACTGGTCCATTGATGGCTCAGTATCTCTTGACTTTGTTTGGTCGTGAACCGCATGCCCAAGGCGATCCTTTTGCCGAACTCCTCGGTGTCCCTCCATCCGCACGATGGGGTGATTATGTATTCAATCAAGAAGGCTCGTATGCCCTCATCTTATCCCACTCCCCGCCTGACAATCCCAAAGCGCTGGACCAAATATTGTCCCAGCTTGCTGAGAACGCTACCGGTGGGAGGCCGGTACCCGCAACAGACGACATTGTTGACAATCTACCAAGAGAGGTCATCGCGCGAGGATGTTCGTCCTGCCGTGTTCTCTCTAATCCTCTCCCTTTCTGATATACAGTGCAGCACCGCTGTTGGAAAGAGATTGCGCAGTTTGTAAAGAATCCTTCAAATTAGACCCAGAAGACCCAGACGAATTGGTTGTAGTCACCCTTCCTTGCAAGCATCCATTCCATGAGGGCTGCATTCTTCCCTGGCTTAAATCGAGTGGGACATGTCCTGTCTGCAGGTTTGTCCTGTTTCTTTCTTGTCTGCGTTGTGGTGGTCGTGTTCAATTCCAGGAAAACAGGTTTGCTTTGATTGCTCAGCCACAACAACAGCCTCCTGGAGGGTCTTCTGGTGGGGGTCCAAGCTCTAACCGCACAAACAACTCGTCGGGATCACGCCAAAACTCATCAGGCAACTCTGATAGAGGCGGTCCTAGCAACTTCTTCCAGTCTTTTTTCGGTGGTGGTCCCAGTGCCTCCAGCGGCGATAATAATTATTCGCCGCGTTCTCGACGCAACCTCGGAAGAGGGAATCGCAATACCCATCCAGAGGTGATCTCTCACAATACACCCCCTTTTCCCGGCGAATGGATCGAGGACATAGATTGACAGGAACATTACTGGCCTCTATCCTTCGATTCTCACAGCTTGTTGTTCTGACGACCGTCGTGCCTTTTACATTACCCTCTCAGCCTTCAGTCATCATTGTATCTCTCCATAACATTTAGATCTGTGTACTCTATTCCTGGTGTTGTATTGTCACGGTGCTATCTTGACAGGGCACTCCCACAATTTCCAAGAATGTGTGAATTCATGAGAAACATCCGCGATAGCAGTGGACGATTTCCCAGTAGTCATGTTTTTCTTGGTGCATCTCCTAGGCTACGACCAACAACCGTGCTTTCCACTCTGACGAAAAATCAATTTTATTCTTTTGGCGTACGATCTCACACATAGACCCAAAAGTCAAGAGTTTACAGTGCAGATACCAAAGTAAAGATACGCCCACGTCCCCCATTAGTTGGTGGTGGCATCAGTGTATGCCGTCGTGGCGAAACCAACTTGGGAGTTGGTAGTGTCGAAGACACTGTAGAAACGCTCGAGGAAGGTCATGCCGTTGATGAAGTCGAAGCCGTTCTCGGTCGAGCTGCCGAGACTGCTCACGATACCGTAAATCGCGTTAGAGGATCCACCGATGTAGGTGTTAAGCGTCCGGGGCCAGATTTGACCGTTGGGGGTCAACGCGAACGTGGTCTGCACTTTTTGTCAGCACGCATCGTCAAGGGCGCGTCACGGACGACGTACGCCGGCAATGTTGAAGTTCAAGTTTTCGAGGTCGTCGTACTGGGTCGTGGTGAACTCCAACAAGCCAGTCTGGCTGTTGTATTTCGCACCCGTGGCGGACACGTAGGCGTCGTAGGCCTCTGTCGGTCGAGAGTTTAGTTGCGTCGAGTCGTGTGCACGATGAACTTACTCGTGGCGAGAAGGATCAAAGTGGTGCCGGTGTCAACGATACCAGCAGACTCGGACAAGATCGTCGTGGATCCGTAGGCGATGCTCTCGTTGATACCCCAGTAGTACGCAGCAGGGGTGGTGGTGGTCAGAGGACTAGAGCAAATTCGGTCAGACACCGGCGAAATGCATATATAGAATAAACCGACGTGTAGGTGATGTCACTGGTGTACTTGGTGGAGTCGGTGCCACCGAAAGTAAGTTCACCGTTCGTGTCATCGTCAGAGGTGGTGGGTGCAAAGAAGACACCGACAACCTCTTCAGGGATCAGTCCTTGGGCGTAAAGGTTTTGGGTGACGGTGGGGATCTCCGTGTAGGGTTCGTCGGTCAAGGTGCCTTCGGTCAAGTCCTCGGGGCCAATACTAGAAGAAGGTCCGTGTCCGCCTCTAACGCGAAGCACATTCACTTACCCGATGATACCATCAACACCTGAGAAACCGGTCGAGGTGGATGCAACACCAATGGACTGGTTCTCGATGTAAAGTTCAGAGCTGAGAGTAACGAGGTCCGTCCATTCCTCCCCTATATATATGCCATCAGTTCTCTATTTCTAGCCAGAAAACTGGCAGGACTGACCGGAGAAGGAGCCAGAGCCGTATTCGACTGCCTGTGGAAAAATGACGTTACTTCTGTGATCCGATGCTTTTTTTTTCTCTCAAGCTTACCACAGGCTCGCCAGTGTTTGTGCTGGTGCTCGTTGCCGTGTATGGCGTGTCGGCACCGACCCAGGTGTTGGAAGAGCCGGTATCGACGATCAAGTAGTCTGTACACGCGAATAAGCGTCATGAGACCGTATGCATCGGGCAAAACCCACAGGTGGTGGCAGGGTCGCCAACGTTGACCGTGGCAATGTACGAAACGGCCTCGTTTGTGACAGCGATGCTGCTCTGACGACGGTCGAGCTTGCCGCTCTCGATGGAGACGGCACGGTCCACCAGTGCGGCAGCACGAGCCTGGTCACGCTCGACGAGGTTGATGGTACCACCGCTCGCGTTGATGCGTTTAGCGACTGGGAGAGTAACGCGGGGAGTACGGACCTCCACCGGCGACGCCGCGATGGAAAGGGCGAGGAGCAAAGTGGTGAGCAGGGATGCAGCACGGAACATGGTGAACCTGGACAAAAACCCAAGACTGCAGAAAAGCACTCACTCACCCGATCCTTTTATATTGCTCCATACACGGAGCACAGGCTGGGGTTCCATGATGTCTGATGTGCGGACCACATGATAAGTCGTCACCCACACGGCGCCTGTTATTTTGGTAACATGGTTTGTACCATTCACATTGGGCAGAAACTTTGCTTTGCGTCGCTTGGTCCAGAGTCTTTCCCGGCTTGCTGGAATTACATGCTTGTTTTGAACTTTGCATCCGAGGACACGAAACATTTTGGTTACCTGATGAAACGAGTAACGCACACGGACCAGTTCATCACGGGAACCCGGTTGAACTATCACGGGACCCTTTTGTTTTATAATCGTACCTGTTCATGCGCTAATGCCTTGCTCGCCTCG
>JBBPMP010000006.1:123504-247976 GCA_038090395.1 Boletales sp. KT-2023a
CCTTACGACACTCCTATCTACCACCTTATTTAAACGGCCGTGTTTACTCGTACTCCCCAGCTCTTTTGGAATTGATACTTTTGTCCAGTCATTCCTGAAGACTCTTCGTATTGTCCACGTGACACCTGAGCACGAGGTTCCCCGCACATACTAGTACACGATCGGCGATTCTTTAACAGACATTGACACGAGTGAAAAGATAACAAGAATATATTATCACTATACGTACGTGCACTGTATATATAGCTCCTTGGTTTATAGATACCTTTGTTGACGCGTTATCGTGCTATAAATGAGCGAGAAGGCGAGTGCAGATTGGTAGTAGTGCTCTGTGGTGGGAAAGCTTGAGTCTCTGCGAGAAAGGTTCACAGGTACCTGGAGCGCTTCGATCCCATACACGCACACAGTGCGGGAGGGGTTGTGCGACTTTGCAGTGCTGAGGTCTATTACAAAGATATCACTTTGAACTATAAACATCAGAAGAAAATAAAGAGGGAGAGACTCGGTTGCTGGTGAGCTTTTTGAGGAGGTTATGCGCATAGCAAGCTGAACAAGTTAGTTCGCTAGTAATAAGATATTGCCGCGGACATGGAGAATGGTAACGCATGCTCTGTCAGGCACTCGATGTACACGAGTTCTCGGATTTGCAACGTTTTGTTGCCATTTTGAACCACGGTTGAATATTGATGCCAATGTACCACAAGCACAAGGTCTAATGCGTACATGTATTGAACGATTTTCTCACGTTGACTCAGCTGCCCATAGCCTACATTGAGGAAGTGTGGTCAGAATATTTCGCATTCGGACGGATGCCATTGCTAGGTAGTCATGCTCGGTGGCGTCCGTCCAAGTCAGATTGAAAGATCGGATTAGTTTTGCCAGCTGGTGCGTTGTGACATGTGTACGGGTCGATCCTTTCATAATTTCGAGATTACACATACAAATAACAAAAAAGTAAATGTGTACATGAAGTGCGCCGACAAGAACCCAAGGTTCACGCGTGACTCCAAAACTACGGCATATTATGCGGTGAGAGCTACGCAAAACGGACCTTTTCCCCTGGACGGCCTTCAGATAACAATACAACAGCCTGGCGAGCGTATCTGTCAGGAAACGAATTAAATGGACTTCAAAGTTTGGCTCACATATTTCCCACTGATTTTCCATCCAGGTTCGTCCTTGTCGAGTTTCTCAGCAATTCTGTCACCATCATCTCCAAGGCCAACCACGACATCACTCTTTATAGTTCGCAAACTGCACACCTTGGGTGCACCTGCTGCACTTGCCATCGGTCCTATCGCAATATCAAAGGGCGTGCTTGCCGGGGCAGCACAATCATACGTCAGCTTGCGATGATTTAAGTCGCCCTTGAAGAAGACGAGGTCGGATCGAGAGAGATGGAGGAATAGGTCTGGTGCCTCGCCATGTAGGTCCCAGTAGGTGTATCCAGTACACCAGAAGGGGTGTTGCTCATACACCCATCTACCATCCGTCTCGTATAGCTGGACAACATGTTCAGCATCCCAATTATCGACTCGGACACTGCCGAAGCACCTGACCTTCCAGCGGGCGCCGAGGCGTCTAAGCGACTCCCTTTCGGCCTCAGTTGCCTTTGGAAAGAGATGTCCGTATACCATGGTGTTCAAGAGCCATTCCCAGTCCTTTCGGGTGACATCCGAGACAAACCATGGGTACCGCTTGCCGTGGAATCTGACTTGCTTCGCCAAGCCACTCTGAATGAGGAAGTCGGCTAAGAGATATCAGCACGGGATGAGACGGTATGGTCGCTGAGCATACCATAAACACAATCACAGTATAACTCGAAACCAGCATTATCCAGAACGAAATCGATGCGGCCACCGGTCCTGTCGCGCAACTCTTTAAAGGTATCCCACAACTGATTCAAGTCGTTTCCGAGAATATTCTTCTCTGTGGCGGCGAGATGGTCGCCGCCAGTGGACTGGAGTGACTTGATTTGCTCTTCGGTCATGTTGATGAGCAGCGAGAGGTCAGTGGAATTTCCCCACAGGCAGACTGATAAAGGTGAGAAGCAGGCACATGGAACGACAAGCACGAACCTTGCGTCAATTCCAGGAACATGAGTCGTTCAGCTTCGGTCTTGTCCTCTGGAGAAATATTCTCCTGCTGCTTGAAGGGTTCTGCGAAACGCGTAGAGAGTTCGAAAACCGCTTCGGCGGACCTGGAGAAGGTGTCGCACTGAAAAGGATGGTCAGGAATTGAATTGGGATCTTACGCTGACATACTTTTTGGCGGTAGAACACATCGTAGTCTTTCCAGAACTTGCTCACGCTAAAGCATTCGTGCAAACGACGGTACTTGTAGGCTTCGGCGAAAAGCCATGGTGCGTTCATGAAGTCTTTACCTGGACAAAGTGTTTGATCGAGCGACACGACAATGACGAGAATGCCCACCCTGGAAGTATTTGGCGATTTCCTTGTTCCATAAGGCGACGTCTGCTTCGCCGTCGTCGATGATTGGCCTAAGCTTGGCGTTGCCGCTCAAGTCTGCCATGAGAGTGTCCATTCTCTCAAGACATTGGACGAGGTCTACAATACGATCCTCGGAAGACTGCTCGTTGAGGGTGCGGGAAGTGTCGTCGATCGCCTTTCCTAGGATAGTTGGAAGGCGGACGCCCATGGTTGCGTGAGCAAAGGAGTATTCATGGTAGCCGCGGAATGCTGGCCAAGGGGGGTTGTTCGGGTCGACCTGAGAGAGAGTGAACAGAGGGGATCAATGGAAGAGGAACACGGACCCTTGAGGGCGTTCTTGGCCAGGGGGCCTTGATGTCCTTCTTGTCGGGCAAGTGACCGAGATGGAGGGTGACACGGGAGGGGGGAGCGTATGAGGGGGCTACGACTGGATCGACGGGTGGCTCTGGTGACATTGTCGACTGAGAGGCGGGAGGAGCAGGCGGGAAATAATCCGACTGCATGCCAGTGGATCAGATCGAATCCAATTGGGCTTATATATATATACACCCAGAGCGAAAAGACAGTGATAAATCCCAAAAAGGAAGGTATATACGGTCTGACGTCACATCAATATCGACAATGCATGATCGTGCAACTCTCGGGTTGGATAACGTTGTACATAATACCCGCACAAAGCACACACTGACAACGCGGTCCAGGCGAGGTCGGTGTGCATATCATCGGTATCATAACCCTCATCCAGTCTCTCCTTCTCCCCCTGCCCAGGCGATGACTCCGAGTCGTAATACAGATATCAAGTTTACCCCCTTTGGTATTCCCTATATCCCCGAATTCGAAAACGTCTCCTTCGCACCAGAGCAGAATCATCCACACCATCGGTGCTCTTTCTCTTCTTCATCAGAGTCCTTCTGCTATGTCGAGAGCCCTCCTACCCGATCTTCTCCCCGTCCATCTCCCTTTTCTCTCCGATCAGCCTCGTCTCTCTTTAAACGAAAAGCCAGTCAGCCCATTCAGCCGCCTCTAAACGACGACGCTCCTGCTACAGAGGTCACAAAGCCACCACCACCACCACCACCACCACCAAAGGTTGACGTCTCAGAACCACATGGAATCTATATCAGATTTCCGCCAGGACATTGCCACCCACAGATGAGTCGTAAGCAAAGGCTCATCCATTTGCAAAAGACCATCAGTATTGCAGTGCTAGACGCCGGGATGAGTCGCTCTCCTGGAAATACCTCTCATCCCGAGAGCGGATCGTCCGATGACCTATCGCATCGGACCCGAGGACATCGCTCACCGGACGTTTTATTCTGCGGTACCTACGGCCAGTTGATGACTGCATTGCAACTTGCCGGCTTATCCGCAGCACCCTGCTCAGGGGACGGATTATCCGGACGTGGGTACTTGTTTACTTCCGACCATCTGTAATCATAACTCAATTTCTCCCCTGCAGACACACGCTTGGGTGCTCTCTTTGTAGCACGCAACAGTGGTACAAATGTACAACTCAGAAAAATCACCCTGTGGGGCTGATCGAGATTCGAGTCTCGTCTACACAGCTGCAGATACTAACGAACAAACTTGTGTGCTTATCAACACTGAACGCCCTCTGAAACATCGCCTTCATCTTCTGCAAGCACCGCTGATCGGTTGCTAAATATACTATATACCCGAACCGCCCTATATCCTTTTGCTAGCTGCTCCTGCATACCCAAGTTGATCTTGATTCTTGATATTGTATTAGCCATAGTTTATGTTCATCGCCTATTTCGGTATCTAATCGATCGTTAATTGACATAATTTCTTCCATCATCATGCAGTCATCCCGTCCCCAACAGCAATTAGTCGTACTCGGTGCTGGTGTTATTGGTTTGACTATAGCTTATCTGGCAGTGACAGATCCAGATGTCGCATTCTCGGTCACAGTCGTCGCGCGAGATATGCCCGAAGATATGGACTCCCAAGCATGGGCTAGTCCCTTTGCAGTATGCCTTCTCAGCAGCGATGTCCGCACCCGCTTACGGACACGTTGCATTCCAGGGCGCGAATTGGGCACCTCTTCCAGCAGCAGCTAGCGATCGACGGATATATGATTGGGAGATGGTTTCCTTGTGAGCTTGCTGGTTGATAATGATCGCTCCTTGTCCACTGATGTGCATGGGCAAGTAACAAGTTTTGGGACATGATTCCGACTGGTTTGGTAAAGGTCCGTGAAGCTTCCTCGGATATGCTAATCGAGGCTCTGAGAAGTGGGACCAAGAAATTGCCAGCAAAGATTTTTTCCCTGCAGGTCAGAGATCCTTCAGAGATATGGTGGGCTGAAATGGTTCGTGAGGTGAGACGTTTTCGCCTGTGAGAGGGCCTTTCAAACAACGTCTCCAATTCAGCTTCACATGCTTGATCAGTTTGAAATCCCAAAACCGTACGCCTGTGGTGTCGGATTTTATACGATATCGGTAAATCCGCAAGAATACATCCCCTGGCTTAAGTCCGAACTGCTATCTCGTGGAGTTTCCTTTGAGCGACGACAAATGAGAAGCCTGGAGGAATTATGGCCACTGGTGGGACCTAAAGGTGTTCTTGTTAATGCTACTTCTCTCGGTGCGCATCATGACGCGATATCATCTGGCAAGAATTTGAATCGCAATCATTACATCCTAGGCTCAAGATCCATCATTGGCGTGGAAGATTCCAAGTTATATCCGATACGTGGCCAAACGATTTTGGTGCGGTCGCCCGAAGTACATGAATTTTTGGCTGTAGAACCGGGTGCGCAAGGTTGAAAATCGGCTGGCCAACTCATCCAATAGTTCAATAGACGATCAGTCCACACAAGGTGATGGAGCCGTATACATCATTCCGCGCCCTGGTACAAAGTACACAAATACTGTCCTGCTGGGCGGGACGTTTCAGCCTGGAAATTGGGATACTTCCCTTCACATGGATGTGGCGGAACGCATCTTTGAGCGCTGCGCTGCGCTTGCACCTTCACTGAAGAATAGTGAAGTAACGAAGATTTTGAGGCATCAGGTGGGATTAAGGCCGGCAAGGGAGGGTGGGCCACGGGTGGAGGTGGAGATTGTCAAGCTGCCCCTCTGTAGCACGCACAATCTTGTCCCCTGGGACCCATCGGGCGGCATAATAGATGGAAACATGCGGGTAGTGCATGCATATGGATTTGGGTAAATATTGAGTCGCACCAAGTTGATCATTGATTCATATCCCTTTCAGCGCAGGAGGCTATCAGGCATCTTGGGGAGCCGCGGCGGAGGTGTTGAGGTTGATAAAGTCTTAGAAAGATACGATCACGTGACGAGACGCGTCGAGTTGTGTATAGCGTTGTTTGGACCCACAAGCACAAGGTTACCCTGAGACTTGGTGGACGACCCGACCATGTCCCTCATAGATCTCGGGAAGAATGACGTCTCGGAAGAAACACAGGCGTTCAAGGACAAGCTAGCCAGTAGAGGTCGGCTTGATCATCCGATTGCTGCTCACAACTAACCGTGTGCCGTAGACACGGAATGTGCTGGGCTGCGGACCCAACTTATGAGACGCGAAGCCGAACTTGAAGAGCTACAAGCTACACTTAACGATACCGTCTACAAGGTCAGAGGCTTTTAGCTGTTGTGTGACGGCCCTGCTGACACCTGCGCAGCTGAGCAAGGAAGCGCACCGAGCCCTCCAGTTGGAGGATGAAGTTTCAACTCGGTCCTCCGAACTCAAAACGGAGCGAATCGCCCTTCGTAATACCGAGCTCGCTCTGCAGTCTGCCCAGGACAAACTCAATGTCGAGGAGCGCGCGAAAAGGGAACTCGAGTCGACGCTTGACTCGTTCTCCTTACGCTCTCAGACGACCAACGCAGAGCACCAATCTGTACAACGTGAGAAACGCGCTCTCGAGTCCCGCGTGCGCGAGTTGGAGCGCATGGTACAGACTCACGAATCGAGGCGTGCTTCGAAGATTCCTCACAAAGGTGGCAGACCTCGCTCTTCGTCCGTCTCGAATTTCCATTTCCCTGCTGTAGAACAAGAGCTTAGCGATACTAAAGCCCAATTGCACACCAAGGAAATGTCCCTTCGGGCGCTGGAAATGAAACTCACTCAGGCTCAGGACGATTTGGTGAAGGCGGAGAACGTACGCATCTCTATCGACAAAGCTAGCCAAAAACGCGTTTCGGAGCTCTTATCGACCATAGAGAAGAAGGAGGAGGAATTAGAATTTTTGAGAGAAGCAGACCATGCCGGTGAGAGAGAGGAAGAGCTGTTGAAGAGGATCGATGAGGACGAAGCGAAGATTGAAACCTTGGAGAAGCTCGTGGCCGAGAGTCACGTTACGCGCACGAGTCAGGCTAGGGTTCAAAGGCTGCAGAGCCAACTGAAGGCAGAATGCGAAAAGGTGCAGCGTAGCGAAGACATTCGGGATCAGCTACTTCACGAGAAGGAGGAGCTAGTCAGACAGTGCGAAGCTTCTCAGCGCAAAATACACGAGGACCGTGAATTATTAGCGGCTCGTGAGTATCAGATCAAAGAGCTGGAGGCTAAGCATGCGTGAGTCGTGGATTACATCGCAACCTTGGCTTAACAGACTAACAACTGCAGTAATCTTTTGGCCGAGGTCGATAGCTACAACTCCCGCAAGGAGTCCTCGCCTCAGACTCAAAATCTTCTGTCTCAAAGATCGAGTGGGGTCACAGGATTTCCTAGCGAGTCTGCCCTGGCGGATCACATTCAGACCCTGTTGGAAGCCATTGATCGATTGCGCGATGAGCGCGATGGACTCAAGCGTGCGCTCGAATTTTCGGAGGTTGAATACCGCATAACAACGGAAGGGTTTCAAACCCATGTCGCGTCCTTAACGAGTCAATTAACAAGTACCGCGCGAGTCGCTACGAACAAGCCTTCGGTCAATGCTTATATGGAGACGAGGGTGAAGGAGTTGACTTCATGTGCCGCTGCTTTCGGTGTAGTGATATCCCACCTGCAAACCCAGCTCGACCTTTCCGCGGATCGTCTATCTGCGACTACCGCAGATCTCACTATATCCAATTCACAGTTGCATGATGCGCTTGCGGTTGTCGACGACCAGAAGCAGCTACTAGTCACGAATACACACCAGTATGATGACCTGCACAAAATCGACGCAACTGCCGTGGAACTTTCGAAGTCGAACGAGGAATGTGAACGCTTGCGGCTTCAGTTGGCCGATGTAGAAAACCGGGCGGCCTCTATGGCGGAACGTATTGAAGTCTCCGAGGCTGCCAGGGAAGAAGCACAAGAGCGCCTCCTTTTGACAGAGCAGCACCTTGCAAGGCTCAATAAAAATTTCCAGGACATAGAGTCCGAGCGGAATGCGCTCGCTCTTCAGTTCGCCAACCTGCAGAACGACCTTGCCCACCTACAGGACGAACTGGCTGATGCTCAAAATCGCTACAACACTCTCCATGCTCAGCAACTTTCAAAGATGTCGACATCCGAGGCCGTGGATGCTCTCGAAACTCGCATACAGGAACTCGAGGACTGTATTGCGCACCATACCGACCAAATCCACGATTACCAGCACGACATCCGTCGACTTGAGGCTAACATAAAGCTTCACGAAGGGCGAATTGCGGAAATGACACCAGAACTCGAACTCCTCGCTTCCCAAAGGGAGACGATGGTCGAGGACTGTGCAGAGGCAAGACGGGCGAGGGATGAAGCTCTCGGGCGATTGGAGGCGGCAGAAGAAGAAGCAGAAAGGTTGCAGCAGTGGTTGCAGCAGGCGAAGCATGACCATGACACGGAACTATCTGCAATGTCTTTGATGGTGGAGAAGCTAGCGTCTGAGAACCAGCAAGCCGCCACACGTCAAGCTGACTCGGAGGCCAAAAATGCAGAGTTCAACCGAGAACTTGACTCTCTCAACTGTGATCGGCAACGTCTCAGCGAACATTTGGACAGGGTTGTTTCTTACTCGCGGTCGCTTCAGCTCGAAATTTCAGCAGCTAACGCGGAAACACGGCAGGCCGTCGTATCTTTCGCCATCATTCATCGTGCATACAAGGATTCTGTTCGACAGCTCCAAATATCATATCAGCATCTTGCAACGCTGGATTCACAACTCGCTACCCTCACTCAGGCTCTTGAGCAGCAGAGCGCTCTCATCGACAGGGAAAAGAAAGAAAAGCTTGAATTGTTCCAGCAGCTGTCCGACGTTCGTGAGGAAGCACACAAATCCCAACGCAATCATGGCGACATTGACTTCCTGCACAATGCACTGCAAGAAAAGGAGCAAGAACTGGCGAATACAAAACAATCATTCGAGGAGACAAAGTGCCGTCATTCCGAAACCGAAACGATACTTCTCGAGCGTCTTGCCACGATGACGACGGACTTACAGGCGCGGGAAAGACAAGAAGATATCGCTAACCTACAAGAGGAACTTGAGAACGTCAGATCCCAGTTGCAAAGCTCGCAGGAAAACTTCGCCGACCTAGAGAAACTTCACAACGACGTCATGCACGAGTTCACCACTGTCAGGGGGGTTTTTGAACGTCGGCTCGCTGAAACCGACGAACAGATACGGTCATTGGACGCTGATCATCAGCAGAGTCTATCTGCCGTGGAGGCAAAATATCAACATGAAACCGATGTCCTCGCCAGTAGTCTCGAAGATCGTGAACAGGAGATGGACGAGCTACGGCAACAATTTCAAGAAGTATCGGAGGCATATACTTGTGCCGAAGGAAAACTTCGCTTAGAAATCACTAGCCTCCAGGCCGAGATCCAGCGATCAGCATCCTTGACGCGGTACTTGGAAAGTCAAGCCAAGGAAGGGTAAGGTCCAGTGTTTCATTCGCATGACCACTATTCATTGTAGATGTAGTGAAGACGCTTGTATGCTGTTGAAGGAAAAGCTGCAGCAATCGGAACAAGACCTTGCCGAAGCAGAGAAGGCAACAAAATCTGCTGAATTCAATTTCACGCTGCAAACGACTCAGCACGAGAAAGTCGTTGCAGCACTCCGCCGCGAGATCGCATCCCTTCAGTCCAGGCCCGAATTACACCCTGCCTTTGCTGAGCTCGAAGAAAAGAACCAGGTGATGGATAACCTTTTACGAGCAAAGTGTCAGGAGATAGAAGAATATGATGATCGGATCCTTGAGTACGTGATTGAGCATTTTAGTGTCGGATATAGGTTGTAAGATATGACTGCCTGCAGGACGTTAAAAGCAAACAAGAAGCTGACAAGCAAGGTAGAATCCTTGACACGCAAAATACAGGCTTTGCAGGCGAAGATCTCGTCGATGAAAAGCCAACCTCCGGAGCGCGTGCCGGAAGTTATCCCTACAAATAAAGCACCATCTCCCACACCTGGCCCGTCTATTTCTCCTTCTGCAACGACGCATGCAGGAAACCATCTTAGCCCTGGCCTCATTCGGGAGAGCTCTGCCCCTCCGTTGACTTTAAGGTCAAAGACTCCAGAGCCGCGGACCGAGCTGCGGCCACGGACTGCAGCTGTTCTATCCTTGTCGCATACTCCCAGCAGGCCAGGCGAACTTTCCGGGTGTGAGATGTCGGCTGGGAAGAAGCGTCCCGCACCTGACGATGACGAACGGGATAGTGTCCCCGCAGAGGGTTATTACTCAACAGATGCAAGCCACCGGAATGAGCCCACTCCGCGTTTGCGGCGAGCACATGGACACCCAGCCGGCTTCACGCCAGTGCGCGGGGCTAGCTCACGGAAAGCCGCAGGACTATCATCTCCTGGCCATCGAGTGGTGAATGTTGGCATAACGCCTTCCGAAATTATTACGGATGTCACCAACAGTCCGCGGGGGATTTCACGGCAGGGCGATACTCAGATGAAGAAGAAAAGCTGGCTGGGGAAGATCAGAGGTGGAGCGGGTCCTCAACCTGTGAGTTCTCGGCTAGGCAGCTTCGGAGGACAATAGCATGTCTTGTTATCATCATGGACGTTCTGTAATAGTATTATTGCATTTCACTGGAGCGATCTCGGGTCGGCATTCGCCGATATTGGTCCTTGTTGAAAGCTTGCGTAGCCGAATCGTCGATGATTCAGGATGGCAACGTATGACGACTTGCACCGCCAATGCAGAACGCTCGAGTCCCTCTTCGACTCCAAGTTGACCGCGTACGCGAGGCTTGCATCAGCCATCGTCAAGAACCAGGACGATGTCGAGTCGTCGGGCTCACAGGAACGATGGCGGGATCTGCAGCACGAGGTGGAGGACTTGCTGGAGAAGGTGGGTGGTAGCCGTCCGAATCGTTGCTCGTCGTTCATTTCGCCCCAAGCTCAAGGAGACTAATGATGCTCTCCTTCCATTCTCTACGAACCCAGACGCCATACCTTCCCAGTCTGTAGCCCGAACAATACAGAGGCACCGCGAGGTCTATCAGGATTATGCGCGAGAATTCCAGCGCACAAAGGTCGCCTGTGCATGCACCTTTAGGCTTTCATCTGACACGTATCTTTGTTCCAGGCGAATATACAGCATGCTCTCGAGCAAGCGAACCTGTTGGCAGGTGTGCGGAACGATATAGAGTGCGTTGCTGTCGCTCTCCTGCCCTTGTGCGCTTTGTTTTGACAACCCCCAGCGCATACAAGTCTTCGGCTTCCGATTCCCTGTTGGCTGAGCGCAGCCGAATCGACGGCTCGCATCGAATGACAGACGATATCCTAGAGTACGTCGCCGCAGCAGCTTCTTAACAGCCTACATTTAGCCTTTTCACAGACAAGCATACGAGACAAGAGCTGAATTCTCTCGTCAGAGTCATTCGTTGGCGGGCATCAACACGCGCATGGCAGGCGTGATCAGTAAGAAATTTCTCTATACCCACTTTTAGGGCTGACCTTCCTTCTGTAGACACGATGCCAGGGATCAATAATGTTTTGGCCATGATCAAGACTCGTAGAAGACGGGACGCTGTCACCATTGGCGTTGTGATCGCCGTATGCTTACTATTACTTCTGGGCTATATGTCCCGTTAGTGAGGCATTCATCTTGCGCAGTAATACAAATTGCGTGATTTATCCTTCATGTTCTATGCGTGTTTACCTAGGATGGTCGTCGTGGATTGAAGTGGCTTCCCTGCCGGAACTCCTGCCAATTACGCTCCAGTCGCCTCACAACACCCCAATCCTCCACTCTCAAGTCCTTTATCCACATCGTCTCAACGGACCACCCCTTCATTTCGGCAATTGTTAGCATCATCCCCCAAGTGCGTTCGGCGCATTGCTCAACAGGGTGATAATCAGACTCGGCCAAGATACGACTAGGAGAGCATGCCTCGATGAGGGCTCTGTGGTTCGGAGAACGCCCGTTTATCACGGTCGACAGTGACAAATATACATTCGAGTGGCGCTTCTGCACACAATGAGAAGTCGTACCATGGACTGCGGTACAATACAGATCAAGTACCTCTATCACTTTCCAAGTCTCTGCGCTGAGCCCACAGCTGTGAAGATCGATGCTGATCCTTTGCCACTCAGAACCGTGTGTCTGATGCATCCGGCTCAAGAGATCTACTATTGCTTGGTGGGACTTGACGCTATGGATGCTGACATTTCTGCGCAGCTCGACTGCGATATCGATTTGCGGCTCAAGTACGGCCAGCTGGTGTTCGAGAGGGACTATAAAGGGAGTCAACTCTCGCGGCGTGACGGCATACTCGATAGGGACACGAGCGGCACGGTCAAGCCCGACCTCTCCCAGCATGGCTTGTGGAAAGCAAGTGAGATTTCTCCGTAGTTCTGCAAGGATGTCTGCGAGGGGGATTGGATCCGGGAGGTGAGGCAACAACCTCTGGAATGACTCCAGGTGCTTTTCTGAAGGCGAAAAGAGTCGCCGATAGTGCTCCTCTTTAGTAGTTTTGGTCGTCGATATCCAATGTGAGAACCAGGGATGGTAGCCTGGAGCCATTCAGCCCAATTAGAGAGAGAACAAGTAAGAGCAACTTGAAAAACGCTGACCGAAAGCTGGGACGAGCTTGTCTGGGTATGCATTGGCCAGATCTCGCACGAGAGGTTGGTCCGCTGGTCGGGAAGACATGGCACAGATTGTGATTGCGAGGTCGTCCATTGCCTGCGGTGTCACAACCGAGTCTGTGGGGTGGCAATGGACGTCGACGACATGATGCAGGACGTCGAGCGGTGGTAGCGACATCGCCATGTACGTGACCCTTTTTTTTTCGTCCGTTCTCCCATGTTTGGCGCTGCACGGCAAAAGTCGTCCATTTCGGTCATCTACCATTTAGCAAAACGGCAGATGCAGTGTGCATTAAACACGTCTCCACCCGTCCATCGGTGGATGAGGGCGTCACTGGACCGCGATGCGTTCCACAAATCGTTGGAGGTCCTCGGTGTGCGCGTGCCCGCCAACAAAACTACGAGCATATTAAAGTCCGAGCTTTTGAAGAGGTGCGTCGCTTTCGTGGCCACGACTGCATGATCGCTGTAGCGCGTTTTCAAGATATATTATAGATTTACCAAAGGTCAAGTGTGTCGTTTGGGATCCCTCTGGCCAACACGATCGCAGAATCATTTTGTTGAAAGTCGAGGACGAAGGTGCGGATTGCGACTTGGCACACTACCCAGCGCGCTGACCCATTCCCCTTGCAAGCTAGCTGCTTTGACCCCCGAAACACGCCTTTTCTTGCAAGAGCAGTCCGTGGATCTAGTGAAACACAAGATTGATCTGGACTACAACTACTGGACCGCAGGTTTGCAGAAATAGCTCACAGCGGACCTCCAAGTGACCCTTTTGCCCATAGATGACATCATACAATCCATACTGCCAGTGGAGCTCTGTGATGGCTCGCCAACAGGCTTTTCCATTACGGGACACATAGGTCAGCGTGCGCATATACGCCCTTTCGCCAACACTCACCAACCACCAGCACACGTGAACCTCAATCAGGAGTATTTACCCTACAAGCACCTAATAGGGCAGATAATCTTGGATGCGAGTCATGGGTCGATATGCACAATTTCACGCTAACGATAGTTTTAGAAAAACCCTGGAATCAGGACTGTTGTGAACAAGCTAGACAACATTGATACCAAGTTTCGCTTCTTTAAAATGGAAGTGCTAGCTGGGGAACCAGATTTCGTGGTCGAACATGTGATTTCGTGCCATTTGAACATATCAAAGTTGATTCTAACCCCGTCCTTTTGGGCAGCACGAGTCGGACTGTCGTTTTACCTTTGATTTCTCCAAAGTGTACTGGAATTCCCGGCTACACACTGAGCACGACCGCCTCGTACAATCGTTCGAACCGGAGGATGTTGTCGCAGATGTGTTCGCTGGCGTTGGTCCTTTCGCCATCCCGGCTGCAAAGAAGGGATGTGCTGTCCTCGCGAACGACTTGAACCCAGAGAGCGCGCATTGGCTAGCGAAGAATATAAGCATCAATCACGTGCGTCCCTGATACGATTGGCGTGATGGGTACCAACTACGAATCCAGGTGTCCGATGTTGTCCGCCCTAGCTGCGAGGACGGCCGCGATTTTATCCGAAAGGCCGTGGTTCAAGTACTAGAGAATCCATTCCCTGGGTATGGCGGCCCAAGATTAACCAG
The DNA here is from genome assembly GCA_038090395.1 of Boletales sp. KT-2023a. Classification (NCBI taxonomy): domain Eukaryota; kingdom Fungi; phylum Basidiomycota; class Agaricomycetes; order Boletales; species Boletales sp. KT-2023a. Next base: position 137,543 of record JBBPMP010000006.1, read on the forward strand.
GGTTCAGGAAAGACAACAGAAGCGCCAACGAGAAAGACAGCCATGCGGTGCACACGAATCAAAAACAGAAGGCTCCGGTCCGGTGCCACGGAACAAAATCACTCACTTTGTCATGAATTTGCCGGACACGGGACTGGAGTTTCTGGACGCATTCCGAGGCATTTTATCGCCGCAAGGCAAGGCCGGAGGGCGATTGGACGGCGTTTATGCCACCATGCCTACGGTGCATTGCTACTGCTTCACTCGTGAGCTGGAGCCACAGACGGCCGAAGAAGACATCAGGCAGGTATGTGGGCACGCAGCCGACCGTTCATGAATGTGTGGTGACATTTTGCTAGAGGGCGGAGGCTAATATTGGAAGCAGGTTGGAGGGCGAGGTCAGGTTTCACAAGGTGCGATCGGTTGCTCCAAACAAAGACATGTACTGTGTCAGCTTCCGGCTCCCTCGCGAGGTAGCATTTCGGTGTTGGTCTTAATGATCAAAGATGTACAGGCATGGCGATGCGTGATGAATGATTACATAATCTATATTTATCTCCGCCCAACAACGTAGCCCGTCGCAGATTTCCTCAGTGTTGGCACTGCTCGGATACCAATTGCCTGGATTTCGTTTCCCTCTCTTAGATTTATACCCATAGAACGCTTCGGTCTGCTAATTTTCATAGACTTGCCATGTTCTCTCTCTCTTTCCTCTTCCCATCCATCCACTGCGATGCACATCAAAGCCCGTCCCTCGCAGGCTCCGCCCTCAAGACCGTACGGAGTGCCGTGGCAGTACCCGAGAACGAGCTGAGACGGTGGAGGCGTGTCTTCGACGCCAACGCAAAAGTCGTGGTCAACGGTGAAAAGTGCGTCACGTATTCGCTTCCGAATTCGTATTTTCCTCACCCGCTTCAAACAGGTTTCTCGACACTGAGAACTTTGTCAATGCCATCGTCCCGACGGGCGACCTGACCAAGATCGGTCGTGCTCAGTTTGCCATGTTGTTTCGCGTCGCCGACACCTCAAGGCGGGGTCTCGTTTCCTGGGAAGACTTTACCGTCTTCGAGACACTTTTAAAACGTCCCGACGCCGACTATTGGATAGCCTTTCGATACTTTGACGTGTGAGTCAGCACGAAAATTGCGTTAATACCCAAATTTAACATTACCATGTACACGGAAAAGTGACAGCACTGGGACAATCACCTTTGATGGCTTCAGGGAAGTACTTACAACCAATGTTGGCTCATCTTCTATACCTTTCAATTTTGACTGGTCAGTCGGTCGCCTTTTGCGTGAGAACGTGTTTTTAGTTTACTCGTATCTTGCAGCGACTGGATTAAGTTGTATTTGGGGAAGCAGAATGGAAAACATGTGCTCGGATGTAAGTGACCTTTTCAACCCCGATGTTTTCTCACTGACGACCACCGTTCGCAGACAATGAGTTCACTCAATTAATGAAGGGATTCCAAGGAGAGCGCCTCCGTCAAGCTTTTCAACATTTAGACGCAGACCAAGACGGTTTCATTAAACCAGAGCAGTTCAAACAGATCATCCTCGTGCGTGCATATCCCAACGATCGATAGCTGACGTTGAAAATCCGTGTCCTGACAAGGAACTAGCCGGTCATAAATTATCGGATGCGGTGCTGGAACGCTTGCCAACGCTTTGCACACTCACACCGGGAGGGCGTATATCATATTCCGAAGTGGTAGCATTCCATAATGTTGTTCGAGGTGCGTGTTTTCAGTGCATTCAGTCGAAATCGCTAACAATGTGGGGTGGGGTCTCAGAAATGGATATGGTCGAGCGGTACGCGATAAAATTCGTGCAAGAAAGAGAGATGTATATAAAACTCTTTCAGTATCATACGCGAGGCAACTGCCAAGTCCAAGGATGGCCGAATAGATCAGTCCGACTTCCTCAACCACTCCGCCGCAAGGGCACGCTACTCCCTCTTTACTCCCATGGAAGCAAACATCGTCTTCCACTTTGCTGGAAGGGGGGACGGAGACAAGAGACTTGCCTTGATTGACTTTGCACAGTTACTCGATCCTCGTTGGCGACACCCGCGCGAGGAACAAGAAACCAAGACAGAAACCTCTAGCACTTCATTCTTGAACGAATTACTGCATTCATCGTACAATTTTGTTCAAGGAGGTGAGCGCCAGTAATTCTCTTGAGTGAGTTTGCTGATGAGATCATAGGTATTGCCGGCGCATTTGGGGCAACTATTGTATATCCTATTGACATGGGTAAGCATGCTTTGTTGTTGGATTCAATTCGGTGACTGAAGTCCGTTTTGACAGTCAAGGTTCGTGCTGCGTCATTTTTCCCCTAGTGTCGTTGATTTGGGGCCGTATTCGTTAGACTCGGTAAGTCCCTTGCAACGCTTTACTTTAACGAATGTAATTAACAGTCCTTGAATTTAAGCATGCAAAACCAACGAAGTACAGTCGTCGGTCAAATGCTATACAAGAATAGTATAGACTGTGCTCAGAAGATCTTCCGCAACGAAGGATTCCTCGGATTCTACCGTGGTCTTGGCCCTCAGTTGATTGTGAGGATACTCATTCCTTCACAAACAGCGCGGCTGATATTCATGTTAGGGAGTCGCCCCAGAAAAAGCGATCAAATTAACCGTCAATGATCTCGTCCGCGGACGGATGATGGACCCTGAGACTGGTCGAATCAAGCTTGCGTGGGAGTTCATCGCTGGTGGTACTGCGGGTGGTTGCCAAGTTGTATGTCCTATGTCCGATCTTGTTTTGCGTGACTGTACTAACACCAGTAGGTTTTTACAAATCCCCTGGAAATTGTGTATGCTTTCTCCAATTCGTTCTCTTAGCAATCGTTAACACTTTTCTGCCTAGAAAAATTCGCTTACAGGTCCAGGGAGAGGCTGCCAAGGTAGAGGGAGCTGCTCCAAAGGGCGCTGTGCACATAGTTCGACAATTGGGCCTCGTCGGTTTGTACCGAGGAGCAAGTGCATGCTTGTTGCGTGATATTCCGTTCTCGGCAATTTACTTTCCTGCCTACTCGCATCTCAAGAAAGATGTCTTCCAAGAGGGCTACAACGGTAAACAGCTCGGATTCTTCGAGACGCTCAGTTCCGCTGCCATCGCGTGAGTTCTTCATGGCACACACATGGTTTTTCCGTTCTAAGAGCGTATTTCATCAGAGGTATGCCGGCTGCATATCTGACGACTCCAGCAGGTCAGTCCGCACGCATGTCGTTTAGCATTTGCTGACAAATCGCAGATGTGATAAAGACTCGCCTCCAAGTTGAGGCACGCAAAGGCGAGTCTCACTACAAAGGTTTAACAGATGCATTTGTGAAAATATGTGAGCCCGACACTCATTGGCTATAGCTGAACCTGATTAAATCCTGCCTAGACCGGGAAGAGGGTTTCAAAGCACTGTTCAAGGGTGGCCCAGCACGTATTCTTCGAAGTAGCCCTCAGTTTGGTTTCACACTGCTCACATATGAGTATTTACACAAGGTACGCGAACTTAGTGTTCTTACACCGTTTCAGTGATTGACGTACCATTTATTTAGTACTTACCTGTGAGCGGATTTTGTCCAAGAAAATTCTGATGGGCTAATACCTGTGTAGTTCCCATGGGAAAATGAAGCACCGCAAGTACAAACTGCGCTTACCTCGCGGCAAGAAGACATGTCAAGGATCCGTGCTCGGAATGCCTTGAAAATCTTGCTTGATGTCCATGGCGATTTTGGACGCCGTGCTGCCAACTTCAGCCCTCCTCTCGTTCCTTCTGGGTCATCTAGATTGGCGTGACGCACGACGGACAACTAAACTTCGACGTGTTATTTTTTGCTTTGCCTTAAGCTTATACGCTATCCTAATAACCTAGAAGCGACAGTAACGATGGCATCGGCTGTATTTGCCTTATGGATCTATCCGTAGATAGCTTACATAGCATTAGCAGTTGGCACACTCGAAACAATTTGCTACTGATACTCTCTGATCTGATCTGTTAAGCAGTGATGCCCTTGCGTGAAATCCAGTTTGTCCACGACCGTTCAGCAAAAGCCACACAGTCGAAGGTGGGAGATGGAAAAGAACCATTTCTCATCTTCTTCTCTTCAAGACTGCCGGAGAACAATCTACCATGGTGTCCAGTAAGTTGACTATGGCTCTCAGTGACTCCTACTGCTAGTGTCTGAGCGAATATTATGATTAGGACTGTCTTGCTGTGGATGATTTGATCAAGGAGACATTTTGCTCTGACCCGCAGGCGCCATCTGCTGTTTTGGTCTACGTTGGGCAGAGATCAGAGTGGGTCTTAGCTTATATTAACACTTGGCGGGTCTCAATAGCGATCATTACAGATGGAAGACGCCTGACAATATCTTTCGCAAAGAGCCGTGGGATGTTCAATCTATTCCAACCATTATCAAGTTGGATGAAGTAGGTCGATCGTTTCAATGCGGTTGTCTTCGGCGTGCTAGAGTAACGTCGCTCCTAATAGGCTGGAGAGGAAATCGGGCGTCTGGTTGACGGACAGAATTCCATATCGAAGGAGCTGTCATCATTCATTCAGCAATCATCCCGTGTAGTGACGGTGTAGTTCATTCCGTCCTGTGCCAAACGCCAATCTGATGGCTCATGCCTTCGGAACACGGAATTCGTGCAGTAACCGACCGGAATAAATCACCAACCTTGAGTCGAACACGTTGGTCGTTCCTTCATTTGAGGCTGACGTGCTGTCCAAATCATCAAATCGGAAGCACAGCTATGTGCCTCGTCTATGCCGTAAGTTGACATCCCCTTCCACACAAATGTTGACTTCGAAATGTGGTTGCGGCCATTCGTTATTGTGAATGTTTCACGAGGAAACGTGAGTCATACGCGATCTGAGCACTACGGCGCCTGCTTTCCCCATACCGTGATGGATGGCTTCTAGCTTGGTTGAATACTACAGGTTGCGCTGGGAATGGTTACAACCTGGGGATCCATCCTGTGGAAGGTGTTTTCGTATGGTTCTATCGATTATTCTATTCTGCCAGACTTGTAGTAACACGGCCTCAGAGCCATCCTCTGCGACCTTTCTACACAGTACGTCCCTGCTTACCAGCTTCCGGAGGAACTCACAGCAAGGCAAAATGCTACACGTTGATATAAAAGTTGGCCCAAAAATTGATCCTTTGCTCAACCTTCCTTCGCAGTTCTCAGTTCCTCAACCAGATTATCAACATGCCCGGTCTCAAATACCAACTTTCTCCTGAAATCAGAATCCTTCAACATAACACCCCTCAGTCCTTCCTTGCCGTCGCTTATCCAACGCTTTGCAAGCACGAGCGTTCTTCGAATATTATCTTAGCTCACGCGCTCAAGAAAGTTAGCGCAGAAACAGCACTAACAAGCTGCCAGTTTGTTGCCCAGTCCGAAGTAACGCTCGACGCACCGTCCAGTGAAAACTTCAGCGACTCATTGTGGTTGACCTTATGGTCGATATCTGCACAGGGTGCCGTACAACTGGATCTAGTCTTGGCTTGCCACCGAGCGGGAAAACATGAATTACCTGTCTTTTTGTGGGCAGCGCACCCGAAGATGTTATCTTTCTCTCAATGGGCGGGCCCTCGCATCATGGCCTTGGCAGACCGCTTGGCATCATGCGTTCCTCCTACACGCGTCTTCTCCATGTTTGGTATGACGAAGCTTGTAAAGGTTTTCAGCGCGTACTGGGCAAGCCTTACCGGCTTTCAGGTGGAGCCTCAGCCGTTCTATTCCGCATTTCTCACCTACTGCACCGAGGAAACGTTTATCGATTCCGAGATCGCTCTGCCGTCCGGCCATGCTGTGCGACGTGGAATGATCTCGGACATCGAGGGCATAGCCAGACTTGGCAAGGCCTTTGCGGATGATTCGGTATGTGACGGTGATTCCATTACAATTCGTACTCATACGGTGCCGCTTAGGTATACTTCCCGCTGACCATCGAGCTTGCCCGCGAGGAAGCCCATGAGTTGGTGTCCAAGGGTCAAATCTGGTTGTACGAAGCGTCAGGTGCAATCGCAGCCATCTGTGCTGTCACACGGTCCTCGATAAATGTCTCGGCAATCACAAAGGTGTACACTTGCACAGATTGGAGGCGCCAAGGTTTTGCCGAGCAATTGGTTCGTAGTGTAACTCGCCGGTGAGCCCGTCCAGTCCTATCTGGATGTTCTCCTTTTTGAAATATCTGGGATAGGTTATTGGACTCTGGCAAAGAAAGCGTCGTCTTGTACGTCGGTCACGAAAACAATGCTCGTCGTGTGTACCATCGCATAGGATTTGTGGGACTTTCCGAAAAGTCCGAGGAACGGCCCGAGGATGTGGAGGATGCCTTGGAACTTGGCTTCGTCGGCACAAACCGCGGACACTGGTGAATCGTAGAGTGGTTTCACAGTGCATCGCTACCCCTTTCAATCATACATTCTACTACATCGACTATTTATCCTTGATATCCGTATCTAATCACCTCATCGAAAAAACATGTAGATACCCAGCAATGCGCACTGACTCATGATAAAATCGTATATACATATTACACCACCCTAAGCAGCCTCACCAGATTCACAACGGGTAAAGTCGCCGGATTTACCGCCACTTTTGTGCGATACGATAATATTACTTATAACCATCTCCTTGCCTGCGACGGCCTTCAGCATATCCCAAACTGTAAGTAAGCCGACGGAGACAGCAGTCAATGCTTCCATCTCGACCCCTGTTTTTCCCTCACAAGAAACAATAGCAGCGCATCGAATCCTGTATTGTGATGTGTAAAGATCTCGACGTTCTGTACCTTCAGCTATCTTTTCGGGTGTCAGGGAAACCGAGATATTAGAGAGCTGCAGTGGATGGCAAAGGGGAATTAGATCCGAGGTACGTTTACACCCCATTATTGCCGCAAGCTGCGCTACTGTGAGGGCATCACCCTTCTTAGCAGCTTTGGTGCGTAGTTTGTCCATTGATAGGCCGTGTTCTGGATGTGACGAGGTTCCGGTGACCAGTTCATAAGCGATTTCTGGAATGTAGATATATCCCGTCGCTGTAGCAGTTCGTTTGGTCGAGTGTTTGTCACCAACATCGACCATGGAGGGGCGTCCGGCAGAGTCTAGGTGAGTTAGCCTGGGCACGGGGTTTATTGAGTGGCTCAACCAGCGTCTCCCCATACGAATTGCTGCGTGGGACTTCGTGATATCGGGAAAGAGATTCCCGAGTGACTGGCCCATGTGGCGAGGTATCACTGATCGCTGCGGAGGTCCTGTGCAAGTACGAAGGTCGATCAGGAAAATGCTGCTAGTTATATGCCTACACATGTCAAGAGGAAAGTAGCTAACCTCCTATCAAAATCATTGGACGGTTCGTTAGAACATCAATATCCTCCATTCCCGCGTGTTTCTCTTTCTTCTCCATAACGGCAGACCCAATAATATGCAGAAGGTCCCTATCCGTTGTGCCGCTTCGCATTGCATTGCGAAGAGAAATCTCCTTGGCATCGAACAAACAAACCTGTTGTCACACAGAGTCGGCCAGATACTTCGTTAAGCAGTGTGAAATACCCTCACCTTTATTTGGCCATCGGCAGTGAGTCGCAGACGATTGCAGGATGAGCAGAAATGGTCCGACATACTACTGATAAAACCTATGCTGCCCGTGTACCCTGGTATTTTCCATGAACGAGCAGTATCGTTGAGCTCGTCTGGCGCACGTGCAATCATAGGGTGTCTGAGTTTGATCATGTCCAGTAGGTCCGCGGATGGAATCATTTTAGCTTTGTCCCATTTATTACCTTATAGATTAAACATGCTGAATCGATGATCAGAGAAGTGAAAACAAGTCTAATAGTTACCTGTGAAGGGCATGAATTCAATGAAGCGCACGGACAGCCTCTTGTCTTTTGTTAGTTGGACAAAATCGATGACCTCGGAATCGTTGAGTCCTTTGACAATGACGACATTTAACTTGAGAGACTGCAGGTCGCGGCAGGATAATGCCACATCCAGAGTACGCAAAACGGCATCGTGACCAGGGCGACGTGTCATGATTTCAAACTTGAATGGGTCTAGCGTGTCAAGACTAAATGACTAGGTGTAAAAGATACGCGGAAGGATAGCCATGAGACAAACCTTAAATTGAGGTGGGTGAGGCCCCTGCTCACGAGGTCAGGCAATCGACGATGGAGGGCAAGGCCGTTACTAGTCATTGCGATTGAATCGAGACCAAAGGGTCGCAATGCGTTGAGCTGTGCTGAGGTCGGCGTGGGACGACAGCCAATGCAGGACAGCCAAACAAATTACTTATGATGTTATCGAGTCCCTTTCTGACCGTTGGCTCTCCGCCGGTTAGACGTATCTTGCGTACGCCACTCTTTACGAAAAGAGTGGCGAGACGGACGACCTCGTCATCTGTGAGAATATGCTCCCGAGGAGAGAGCTCCACGCCTTCACTCGGCATGCAGTAGAAGCCTGATGATTAAATGAAGAGCGCGCTCTGAGAGGCAAAGAAGGAACGTACAACGCAGATTGCATCTCTCTGTGAGTGATATGCGAAGGTAGTCGTGTTTGCGGTGGAATGAATCAACCAGGGCGGGTGAGAAAGGCCCTCTGTGAGCTTCGATGTGTGCAATTTTGCCCTGAGCAGTGATTTATTCGGAATGCGAAAGAAAAAGAGAACAGACTTACCTGTGCCCGTTCTCGCAGATGGGACAATGGACGAGCGAGAAAGGGATATAGCCTGATGCGAATGCGATTCATCATGTAAACGTGACAGTCTAGTGTGACGTCATGTAAAGGCTGATGTGACATGATTTCGTGACATAGCGGATGCGTCACGACACTTGGTATACGCGTCGATCTCGGTCATGGTGAGTATCATCATCCTGCTCATCCCCCTTGCTCACAGTCCACACAGTCCATATTAGAGTACAACGGTGGCTCCGTAGTTGCCATGGTTGGCAAGGATTGTGTTGCCATCGCCTCCGACCTCCGGTTGGGCACCCAATCATTAGGCATCTCATCCGACTTCCAGAGGGTACCTGTCTCATATCTCCTCGAGTACTTTCTTCCCTCACCACAATCCAGGTCTTTCCTGTGACCGACAGATTATATGTCGGTCTCCCTGGATTGGGCACCGACGTCACCACACTGTAAGTGCTCTGCCCGATCACTATCAATCATGTCTCAGCCATGGCAGGCGCGAGCGCTTCCGTTACCGCGTCAACATGTACACTATCAAGGAGGAACGAGAGATCCAACCGGAGATTTTTACCCACATGGTGTCCTCCACGCTGTACGAGCACCGTTTTGGACCATACTTTGTCGAACCAGTCATCGCTGGTCTTTCAAAGTCCGCCTCAGGCGCATTCAAGCCATTCATCGCTGCAACAGATCTCATAGGATGCATAAATTTTGCCAAGGACTTCGTCGTCGCCGGCGTTGCCAGCTCCAAACTATTCGGTGTTGCAGAAGGCCTTTGGGAACCCGACCTGGAGCCGGAGGATCTGTTTGAGACCATCTCGCAGACTTTGCTAAACGCGGTTGACCGAGATGCATTTTCGGGTTGGGGCGCAGTCGTACATGTCATGTGAGGCTCCTCCGTTTTATCAATCATCTCCGCTCTGATCCCTCCGATCCTAGTACCAAAGATAGTGTCATATCACGCACACTCAAGGCCCGCATGGACTGAGTCACCTTTGTTGTAATTCCGTTTTGTAAACAACTCAGTACTACCATTCAAAACACCTTTGCCATATTCCGCATCGCCGCAGCAATACTATGAGCACAGGAAAATCTATATCGGTTTATTTCTCAAGCGAACATGATTAAAATTACCTTCAGTGGCTTCATGATCAGCTATCATGGCCACCGAGTCCTCAGAGTTGATAGATGCGATCCTGGGCGATCTGCAACTTCCGACACGACGTAGTTTTCCTCCCAGTTTCACAGAAGCCTCCACTCGCGGATTCCGTGTAGGTCTGTCCACATCGAAACCCCGGTCGCCAAATGTCACCGCAATCATCCTCAACTGGTCTCGGCTAGATAATGTTGTTCGCATTGTCTCCCTTCTTTCTGGACCATGGTTGGATGATACCATCTCCGAAGTATATGTCTGGAATAACAGTTCCCAGAAACTTTCAAAGGAGGTTGGCCAGCTGTCTATTCCTCGTCCTCTTACATACGGAAGAACTGATGCCGCACCAGACTTTTTCTCATTGCAATGCCTCAAAGCTCAGGATAGAGAATTCGCCAAAGAATCTGTATTTTTATGCTCGGTTCCTCGCATGCTCCAAAGTGTCAACCCCATACTGTTTTATCCAGGTACGTTGCTACTTGGTGTATACAACCCTTTCAATCATTATGGCGAATTATGGCGACCGCAGGACGACGACTACATCGTCTTGCCAGAGCTCATAAAAGCGCTTCGCGTCCGAGTAGAGGAATCTCCACAAAATGGTATACATCTTTTACCGCCACACGAGCACCTATCGAGTCGACTGCGCACCGCAGTGACGCCGAATGGTAGTATCCACACAGGCTTTGCATGGCTCGGTCATGGCGCAATGATAAAGCGGCAACGGGCACTCAGCTTCGTCTCTTTGCTGCACGATGATTCCCTTAGTATGACAGAGGAGCAGATCAAAATGGCAGACAACTACTTCACTATCCTGAGCAACGAAGTACCTGAAATTTGGTTCGACCAAGGAATAGAGCTCGGGGGAGGCCAGCCGTTCACCGTTGGTCTCGAGGGAAACGAGCGGAACCGAAAGCATATAGTAAGTTTCTTTCTCGGACAAAAAGTAGATCTGCTCCACGAAGCAGGAAAACGCGTGTCGGTATCTGGACATAATCGTAGCACGCTCGGGGTCGTTCTCCATTGTCCCTGGTCATGTTGTCAACCCAGATTTCGTGAAGATGGATGATCAAGTTTTCCGCCTCAATGACTACGATCATCACGTTAACCGCGCAGCTGCCGTCGGTGCACCATACGTGCTGGAAAGTAACATCAAATTGCTTCCGGATGACGGAATTCCACACTGCATGGCGGCGGCGGACTTGCTCGGGAATGAGAAAGAACGTGCCAGGTTGATAGGAGACAAGGCAGCATCGCACTATCAACAGTATCCACTCTCTTGTGCCGTGGATGGGAATTCCGCCACTGCGTTCCGCAGTCCATGCAGTGAGTCGAAAGATTGTTCCACAAGTAGCATTTTTTTTGAACGGTCTAACGTCCCAGATGTAAAACAAGGCGATTACATTCTCATCGACGTGTTGTCAATTCTCGACTTCAATGATTCCGCAGTCGAAGTGGTTTTCCTCGTGCCAGAGGACCACGAACAGAGCCTCCGTAGATCGAAATACGAGTCGTCTTCTGACGGAAAACTCTGGGTAAGCATGATACACGGTACGTAATGCGGAGGCATAACGGATATGCAGCATCTATCAGCGTACCAGCTTTCGTCCCGACGCACAACATTGGGTACAAAGCCAAGCCGGGGTAATCATCTGATGGAATGCAGCGTGCGGATGGCCGGATGCCACGCACGGTTCTTCAAAGCTACGGCGGGTGAAGATGTTTCGCTTCCATGGGTGGTGCACGAGGTATGGGTAAGATCTGTATCACATACCGTGTAGACGTGTGTACTACGTGTGTCAAATGCTAGCATGTGTGGGACCAGACGACCGCTTGCTGGGTTTTGCCATTTTCGTCGATAACTCCGCTTCTTCACGCCGCATCCACCACTTGATGTTCCACCTGGCAGCAAAGAGCGCGCTTAGACCAGACGTTACACTTCGAAGAGCGCAGCGCTCCATTTCAGTCCAGGTAGCGCAGGCGTATTCTCGGCGCTGTTATACTGAGGGTATACGGCAGACGCTGCTCCATGGGTCACCTGATGCTCGGAAGGCAGGTGAAATCGAAGTACATCAGCACTCAAGGCTTGTTGCTAGAGGTAAATACGTCCACGGGTTTGAAGGTAGGGCACTTTTCATGCGTTGAAATGAAGCACCTGACGTTTCTGTAGTCCATCGAGTGAAACCCGATTCGATTGACGAATATAAGGCAGCTGCGTGCGTGGCTTGTTCGGGAGATGGCCTGCTCAATTCATATCCACGAATGTTTTTAGCGAAAAGTACTATGGGGCCATCAAGAATGACCCTAGATTAAATGTCAAGCTGACAGGCAGCTGGGAGACGCTGGTCGGTAACCAGGACACGTTTGGTGGGTGGTTCACATGGCTCTGTAAGAGCGGTCCACCCATTTTGCTACAATCCGCAGTCCACATACTAGAATATGAGAACTATGCCGGGTATGACAAGACAGTGGGACTCATCAGAAGCTCAGAGGTATTAACCCGCGAGTTTCTTCCGTTCCAGCATGATATTTACTTTATTTCAGCATGCCCAATCCTACAAGGCACTTCTTCCCCATGTAGCTTCTCGTTCTACACAACTTGCGCAAGAATTTGCATTCTTTCCTACTGCACCACCGCATGCGCAGGGTGGTATTTTTGAACTCCGGAGTTACCAATTGAAACCCGGTACCCTCTTGGAATGGGAGAATACATGGTGTGCTTTTGACAGTTTGCCGTGGATCGTAATCCATAATTGATTGATGCTGCCAGGCGGAGGGGTATTGAAGCACGTCGCAAGTTTGTCGCACCTGTCGGTGCTTGGTTCTCGCAGATTGGAAGGCTCCACCAAGTTTATCACATGTGGCAATATCCGTAAGTGAAAGCTTCGACGCTGGTGGAAAGTCTTTCTCACAGATGCATCAGGAGCCTCGAAGCGAGGAAGGAAACGAGAGAAAAGGCCTGGCAGATTGACGGATGGGCAGAGACGGTCTCCAAGGTAGCTTGCACAATATGATATTCGTTGCCGAGGAGTTGAAACTGACAAGGCTGTAGACCGCCCAACTCGCCAAGGTGATGGACTCGTTTATATTACTTCCCTTACCGTACAGTCCTCTGAAGTAGGGAGTACTGTCACTACTGTTTAAAGTATTTCCCCAATATTTCGCGATGCGAAAAGGGGCTAAACCACCAATCGAGTGACTGTGCGAACCGTATACCTGGATAGATATGGCCCAATGATTTATACCGTATTATTCATCCAGTTAGGACATTGGCGCTCTGTCGGCGGGTTTCGCCTTTCTACAATGTCGACAGCCCTCTGGAACGAATCTGACCACTCGGACGAAGAATTAAACCAGGAAAATATCTCTAGCCGCAAACGAAGCAGCAGGGGTGAACCAGTCGTTCATCGTCCCATCTTTTCCCACTAAATTATCTTATTATTAGCCTGCGATCAGTGTAGAAAGACCAAGAGCAAGTGCGAACCCTCCAACACTCCGGGCGCATGCAAGGGTTGTGCCCTAGGAAGCAACGGTATCTCCGGTTTTATCCTGTTGTCATTGCAGCTCGAACTAAACCCCTGTGTAGTCTGTACCTTTCTAGGTGTGTTTTCGCTCCAGAGGATGTAGGATGACCTATACTAAGTACCGTAGGCCCCAGCTACAAGCGCGGCCCTCCGAAAGGGTATATCCAAGCCATTGAGCAGCGATGGCAGCAAGTCGAATCGTTGCTCGGATCACTGCTTGCATGCCCAGACCGTCGTGTGCAGGACCTATTGGCTGACATTCGACAAGACGAGTTGGCTAGAGAGATATTGAACAGAGTGGATACTGGACCATTCGTACGGTTGCGCGTTATAAGACATACACCTCTCCACTGATACCAAGCTTAGGGTCCCTCTGGGCGTCTCTCTCAGCCTGCAGGTGCCACCAAAGAAGATTTCTTCGCTTGTATCTTCCGAAGCAATGAGACTTCTCGCGATGCTGCAAGATCTAAGCGCCAGTCACGTATATCACGAGAGATTGTGTCTTCTTCGAGAGGTGATCATCTCTTTTTATGCGAGAGACTTTTTGTGAACATGTATGAAGACCATGCGTTCTCTGGTGTGCCAACCGCAGAATGGCAAGATCGATTGGCTGCTCGGCTGTCTAGGAATGCACCAGAAGAGACTCGCGCTTCTAACACTCGACAAGCGGAGTTTCGTGCGTTCGGTGAGGCACCTTTGCCACAACGCCGTCGACTCGATGAATCTAGTTCCGAGAATCCAAGTCACCCGAATTGGAATGCGATGTACACAATGGAAGCATCTTCAGGCAAGTCGTTATACTGTGTCATTCGTTCATTCCAACGTCCAGTGTTTCAGATTCAGAAGATGCGGACGAATCTAAGTGTGTAACTGCATTTGGACAATTATCCTTAGACGAAAATCAAGAGGTATGCTACATTCAACCGCATACTATGATTTATTCACCGAATTTAGGTCAGATATCACGGGAAAGCTAGTGGTCTCCACCTCCTTATGCGAAATGATCGCGTTGATAGTCGTCTTGATGGAGGAGTTTGGTTGTATCTATTTCTCTTTTCGTAATAGTAGCGGTACAGCTGACCATCTGTCCCTAGGAGGCTTCCAATGCCCCCCCTCTGGCCGTCTGCGCAGGCACATTTTTCGGCTATTCCGCATGAAGCTGATATTTCTGCCACGCTTCCCTCAGTGGCGATACAGGAGCAATTGCTTGAACTGTACTTCTCATATGTTCATCCGATATTTCCTGTCATTCACAAGGGTATTTTCTTGCGAGAATATCATGATTGGTGAGCTTATTCGATTATCGGATTAAAGTAGCGCATTTTCTCACATTTCTACACTGCGGCAGGAAAAGAAGGCTAGTTAATATTGCAGCATTACCTATATAGGTGTTTACCATGGCATTACATTACCAGTGGATACCCAAGTCCGTCAAGGCCGAGCGGCGATTCTCCCTCACCAGCCCCAGAATCACCACAAACCATCAGTAAACTATTGCTTCTGTCAATATTTTCTGTTGCTGCTCGCTACCTCGACGCGAATACCCCTGAGCCGATAGACAAGATATGGGATGCTGGATGGGATTACCTTACTCGAGCACGGAGTGTCCTTGGTACTTGCGGTTTCCTTTACAACTCATCCTCTTGACCACGTCTTTCCGGTTAGCGCAAGTGACACATAGTTGTCGGGTATCGACTTGTCAGGCGCTACTTCTCCTTGGTCATCGCGAATTTGGAATTGGTACGGTTTTGCGGAAGCTTGTGTATTCTGCTGACCCAACATCTAGGGTCCATGGAACAGGGTTGGCTGTATATTGGTACGATAATACTGGCCACAGGTTCTTCTCATGTTAACCTGTTTATTTTAAGGAATGGCGATTCGCATGGTCTGCTTCATGTCCCAACATCGATTCCAGGGCTAATTAATGATAAACTAGGCGCTAGATTTGGGTCTCAACCGTGCAGCAGATAGCTGGGAGTGCGGTGGGAGGAAAATGTTCTCTGACGAAGAAAATCAGATGAGGAAACAGATATGGTGGGCTTGTTGTATTGCGGACAAGTGAGTCTCTGTCTGGTTAAACTTATCCGACTCAACCTGGGGTTTCAAGGCACAGTTCCACCTATATGGGTTCGTGTAAGCTTTTCGCTGACGTGTTATCTTATATTTCCCTGCTAGGACGCCCAATATGCATAAACGAGAATGATTTCGATACGTTGTTACCAGAAGAAGTGGGTCGTACTGACTTGGAGAACTTATTCTGACTTTCCTTACCTAGTACGAAGATGACCCGCATTCAGGTCACCAACTCAGTGGGATGCCACAACGATCTTCGTCGACAGTCACCATGCGGTGCTTTCGAGCTGCCTCATCACTTTGTCAGTCTTCCTGTGGTTATCACTATCGTTTACATTATAATTCCTTTGTTCAGCCGTGATCATCGGTTCCATTGTGTCATCGGTTTATCCAGTGAAGTCCTCGAAGCGCGGTTCCAGGCGAACCGTCTTGAACGATTTAGAAGCTCGTCTTGACCAATGGTATCTTGACCTCTCTGACGACCTAAGATTCGATCCTGCCAGCAAGAGGAACATTCCACCGGCTCCCGTATTATATATTCATATTAAATACTGGTCTGCAGTATTGCTCCTGCACAGAGCATTGTATGTCTGAATTTCCCACTGCAGTCCAATTATTGACGTGTGCCTCGAGTAGCATACCCAATTGGAAAGGGTACGTTTCGAATCGGTCATGCGATGTATGTCGCGAGCTGATTTCTCTAGCTCGGAACCAATACTCCAAACCCCACCTCCCGGATCTAACACGACTTCGCTGAAAGCCTTCGACCTATGCCAAAGTGCTGCAACATACGTCAGCACTTTTGGTTAGTGGTCCAAAGCGAGATCTGAGTTGAGTTCTTAACTAACCATAATTAAGTGACAGCCTACCACGACTACTATAACATCAAGCGTGCATCAGCTTTTCTTACACCATATCTTCTCAGTGCGGGGTGAGTTGCTTCGACTCATCATGTCTAGAAGCCACCTCATTCACTGTGATGTGTGTCAAGTATTATGCACATCGTGACGCGTATGTCCCCGGGCTATTTTGCGATTTCTGTCGCCCACTTATCCGTGTCGCTTACAGTTACATTACGTCCATCGAACGTGCAGGCTTACCTTGGTCTTCAGCAACTACTAACGGTACTCAAAGAGATGCAGGTCAGTGATACCTACTTCGTATACTTGAAACTTTGATTCAGAAATTCACAGATAACTTGGCCCAGCGCAGGTAGAGCGTGGGACTTGCTTCACGGCGTGAAAGTCCAGGTAGATAGTAACTTGGCGCCCATGTTGCAAGCCCCTGATAGGCAGAAGCGGGGTGCCGAAGACGCGTTTGGAAGAGAGAAGAATCCGGACTCCCTCCAAAGAGAGGCGTTTGGAGAATATGTTTCCAAGGAACGGATAATATCTAGCGGAGGAATCCAGGATATCGGGACTCGCATGATGGCGCACATGTTGGGGCTGGACATTCCTGGTATCGAGCCGTCAACATCATATTATCCTGGTTACGAATGGTGGCCGCGCGCGACAAATGCCACGCATGGGACCTACCAGCAACCGTCTTTGGAGGGGAATGTGCACACCTCTGCACCGCTGAATGCAAACTATTTGACTACCCGAGGAGAGCCTGGATGGAGGATTCCAGCGGCAACGTATCCGTACCAGTACCACAGTTCATTGGGTAATTACCCCATTTAACCTGCTTATGTAATATATATTGGACCTACTATAGGTGCATATATATGAGGATAATAACTTGATGGTCTTACTATGTCGTATTCCACACCAGTTCAAAATCATGCCCGTCTCCATAGACCATATGAGACCCTATATTATACTAAGCTATTGCGTGTTGACCAGTGGCCCTCACTGGTGCTGTTTTCTCTCGAAGGGTCCCTTCGAGGTCCACTTCCAGGCGTGGGAAGAGACCGTGGCTTTAGCTATATTTGCGGCCTCCGAGACTACCGTGTTATGAAGCCACCATCTTGATGCCCACAAGAATGTCCAACATCCAAAATTTGTTGAACCCTGAAGAATATCTGGCTGGCTCTTGCAAGTTGGTTGAGTTTACATGGATTTACAACTCGTTCATTAACTCCCCCTTTGTTCAGACAAACGCCAGCAAAACAACACTGGCAAGTGCCAACATCGCCGGGGTCGACATCAGACGCAAGCACAAAACCAATAGTCCAGAGTGGTTCTGAGCTCAAGGGAAATGCACCATACGGTGATCATGAGCCACATCCCAATTGCCCAGATACCCTCGCTTGTCTTCCAGACACCGATGGGCGACCACAACATACACTCCCTGTTATCCTACGCTGTGCGATATTAGGAAGCGCGAAGAAACGATTAACAATAAGAGAGATCTATGCGACCATGGAAGATAAGTACGCGTATTTTCGAAATGCTGGTCCAACCTGGAAGGTATGATAAAATTTATCCGGGCATCTTGTTGTTCTAACATGTTTCCTTAGCAATCCGTTCGTCATCATCTGTCCCTGAACAGATTATTTGAACGACAGCCTCGTCCGGTCACTGACCCGGGGTTTGGCTCTTACTGGACAGTCAATCTCTCTGCGCCTCCGGGAACCAAGCGGCCACGAAAGCGTGGACGAACCAAGTCTGTCGCTAGTTCCTCTCAGGCTGATTCGACGCGGCCAAATCAGCAGAAGAAGCGTGGACGGCCACGGAAACCTCTAGCAGAAAACGGACTTTCTGCAGAACGTAGCACATTCGCAAGTCCACCTCTCGTCACATCGTCAATATCCTCTAAGCAGGTGTATGAACATGACTCGGAAGAGCACACTGAGAGACAAGATAGTCCGCACGAGTGTAATGAGTCAGAAGATGAATACGAAAGCGAGGAAGACATGGTAATACCGCGTAATCACAACCCATCGGGATCCGGTCTAGACATTCTCGGGATTCATGAAGCTGCGACGCGTCTTTGTAGCTCAGATAAAGGCCGCCACGCATACCCTACTGCTGATGACGGTATTGTCGAGCGAATGCAGATAGAAATGGCGGGACTACGGCAACGAGCCGCCGATGCCATATCTGTCTCGTTGCGCATATCAGATCAACTCGCCGAGGCACAGGCTGAAGCTGCTCGGGCAAAGGCTGCACTGAGAACAACAGAAGGTCTGCTGGAAGAAGAAGTGAGAAAAAGGAGAGAGTACGAAAGAATTGCAAGTGAAGAAAGTCGATTGAGAAGGGCAGCCGAGGAGACCATTTTGCAGCTTCAGCGTCAGCTGATGCGGTGACGCATAGCTTCAGGGAAAATTTATCTCATGTCTGAACGCTGCATTGGATACGGCGGCATTCGTATAGTTAAACTGGACAAGGATCGCATTAGGATAGACGACACTAATTATCTCGTACACGATGTTGAATGAGAGAGCCCTTGGAAAATTTTTGACGCAAGACCAAACAAAGAGCAAGTCTCGTTTGAACTGATATGGCGGGTAGTCAGCGGCCAAAAGTCAGAACAAGGTATACTCCCCCCCATGTGTGAACGGTGTAGGTTGCTAACTGGTCGTTTCGAAAGTTATAAACAATCGAAGACGATCGAGCCACTGCATACAGGCGGCTCAATTGCGGTCACCCCAGACGGATCCAGGATTGTGACATGTCTCGCGGAAGAGGCGTTATTGACAGAACCGTCTAGTGGAAAACTACTTTGCAGATTTTCGTGTGTATGTCCTGTCCGCACATCTCTTGATTCGTCAGTATTCACTTCAGCTATTCTAGGCATCCGAGTCCATCACGACACTGTGTCTATCGCCTTCCACTAGCTGCCTTGTAATATTTACATCTCCTCCGACCCTCAGGTTGTACGGGATTCCAACGTCCTGTTCTGGCGAGGTCGTGGAGCCCTCCCGAGTAATTGCCCGTGCACACGATGCACCAATACATGTTTGCACGGTCGATCCAACGTCAACATTCCTTGCATCCGGGTCAGCGGACGGTATTGTCAAAGTTTGGGACATTTCTGCGGGACACATCACGCACGTATTCAAGGGCCACGGAGGCATTGTCAGCGCATTAAAATTCAATTTCCCCCGGGATCCATCCATCGCCAGTTCGACGAGGACCTTTCATCTTGTGACCGCTTCCGTTGACACTCGGATCCGCTTGTTTGATTTGATGGCAACATCTAGAAATGAGCAGGGTGCGCTGTTACCTATCGCCACCCTGGAAGGCCACGTTTCCGTTCCGCGAGGTTTGGACGTGACACCGGACGGAAAATGGCTTATAAGTGGAGGAAGGGATTCAGTAGTCCTACTTTGGGATTTGTCCACAAGTTCCCGTCCAACCGACGGAAACATCAAAAAGAGAAAAGGGAACTCAGCGGTCATATCGCCGACGCTCTCCAAGACGGTCCCGGTCATGGAAAGTGTCGAAGCTGTTGGGTTCGTACACCCAGAGTTGAACGACTTTACCACGAAATCCCCGAAGCTCCAGTTCTTCACTGCAGGTGACAAGGGTGTCGTCCGGATTTGGGATCTTGGACAAGGATCTGTCGTTTACTCGTTGACGACAGAGTCTAATCCTGGTGACCAAGAAGCACAGAGGCAAATAACTGACGCACTGTGAGTGGTATTTCTGCTCTCCAAATGTTTCTCATTGTTCTTGGAGGCTAGTTACCTCCCGGCCGCGGCCATCATCGTTTCTGCACATGCAGACCAAAACATCTTTTTCTATTCTCTACAGTCTAGATCGCTCGTTCGGCATATGATCGGTTACAACGACGAAATTGTGGACGCTGTCTTCTTATCGCCACCAAGTTCGTCCAGTGATGCAAGATTACGAGACACCCAGGTTGCTCTTGCCACCAACTCGTCCCTCATTCGCATTTATTCGGTTTCTAATCTGGACGCACAAGTTTTGGCTGGTCACTCCGAGATAGTACTTTCACTGGATCAAACTCTGGATGGACGTATATTCGCGAGTGCGAGCAAAGACAGATCGGCGCGGATATGGGCCTTTTCACAACCTCCAGAGGCCTATAGATGGGGTTGCATTGCTGTTTGCGAAGGACATGCGGAGAGTGTCGGTTCTATCGCTATGTCGCGGGTGTACGATGATACAGATTCCCGCCCTCGATTTGTCTTTACTGGAAGTCAAGACCGAACGATTAAGATGTGGGATTTATCAGAACTCCCCCTAACGTTCGGAGATGTAGAACCGGTGAAATGCCACAGCCTCACAACGCACAAAGCCCACGACAAGGACATCAATTCTTTAGACGTGGCACCTAATGATCAGTTCCTGGCTTCTGGTTCCCAAGATCGCACAGCAAATGTCTACGGGATTTCCTATACACCTGGTTCTCGTGGCAAATCTCCGCGTGGGGAGATTACGCGGTTAGGTTGTTGCAAGGGCCATAAAAGAGGTGTATGG
The DNA here is from genome assembly GCA_038090395.1 of Boletales sp. KT-2023a. Lineage (NCBI taxonomy): Eukaryota > Fungi > Basidiomycota > Agaricomycetes > Boletales > Boletales sp. KT-2023a. Next base: position 158,371 of record JBBPMP010000006.1, read on the forward strand.
AATGTCAAGTTTGGTAAGACAGAACGTGTGCTGGCTACTGGAAGCAGTGATAAAACGGTCAAGCTTTGGAATCTCGAGGATTTTACCTGCATCAAAACATTCGAGGGACATACCAACTCGGTTCTCCGAGTCGATTTCATTAATCATGGGACGCATCTGGTGAGTGCAGGATCCGACGGGCTAGTAAAGCTTTGGAGCATCAGGGAAGAAACATGTGTGGCTACTCTTGACAATCATGAAGACAAAGTGCGTATAAGGTCTTCCTGTAAGGAGTTGACTGATACGAGTTGGTAGGTGTGGGCGCTAGCTATTAGCGCCGATGAGGCGACTATCGTATCTGGCGCCGCGGATTCTGTGCTCACGTTCTGGCAAGACTGTACGGAGGAGGATGAAAAAGAACGAGAGACGAAACGGGTCAACCAAGTGCTCAGGTGAGAAGTCTGAAGTGACATCCCCATTTGACTGGAATCATGCACAGAGAGCAAGATTTCATGAATTACCTTGCCATGCATGACTATCGAAGAGCGATTGAACTCGCGCTTGCTATGGAACAACCCGGAAGGCTCCTTGCGCTCTTTGGAGACATCCGGTCTGCCGCATTGGAACAAGGTTCGCAGAGCGACGCGTCCGTGAGCGGGCATGTTGCGTTGGATGAAGTGCTACGGACACTGTCAGGTCCGGATCTATCTCTGCTGGTACGGTACATTCGCGACTGGAATACGAACGCGAAAACAAGTGGTATCGCACAAAGCGTCCTCTACGCTATATTGAAACTGCGGTCGGCAGAAGATGTTGTCGAAGCGTTGGGATCGACGCAAAGGGCTGGTCATGGCTCGGGGCAGTCGATGGCACAGAAGGACGTCATCGATGGCTTGATTCCTTACACTCAGCGGCACTTTGCAAGGCTGGACCGATTGATGCAAGAAAGCTTTGTCGTGGACTATATGTTGAATGAAATGGACGATGGGATCTTTGATGGGACAGAGGGAGAAATCATGGATATTGATAACCAAAAGTAACTTAAAACCAGTTTTACATTTATTGCAGTGAACGACAGATGCGTCCGAGCCGACACCCTGATACACCGTTAAATACAAGGACCCATTCGTCGTTTTGGATGGTGTCCACTGATATTGCATGTTCTTCCGACTCGTGGATACGACCGTTTTCTAACAACCACCGGCGGAGCACCCCGGATATACACCCCACTGTTAGTGGAGGGGTGAGCCACGTGCCATGGCGATAGAAAGCAACGTTGTATATCGAGGTCTCCATGACAGCGCCCAAAGTGTTGAACAATAGGACATCATCGGGGTGATCGGAGGAGTCCGTAGGTGGTGTACCAAGAGGGGGGATGCCAGTGCGTGCGCGAGCGTCATCGTAGGGTTTTCTGTCTGTAGTCTTGATGGAGATGGTGCCAGAGGTGGGCCGTGTGTCGATACAGATAGAGAGTATCGGAACAGGCGGAATGCAAGCGTCTACACGAGGAGTGAAACGTGACGCTGCTATCGGATCATACTGCAGCGGCTCGACTGTGGAGGCAGACGCAGTGATATCTCCCGATGGCGCAACGACGACGCGTATCTGACAGACGGGGATAAGTCAAGGGCCTCCACGAGGGCCGGGGTCGGTCACCTTGAGAGGGGACTTGCCATGCACACCGTTCACGTTGCGGGCAGCCTCGTCGCAGACGTGCTTGAGTGTTGCGTAGCTGAGCGAGACGGTCCAGCGGCAGAGACGCGCGGAATACGCGAGACGGTCGAGCTGGTGGGCAAGCAAGAGATACGGGGAGGGAGTGCCGTCCGGTGCGTCGTTCCAGTCATACGACTCCAGCACTCGGTCAAACCTCGTCGTGCTGACCAGCGAGTACATGAGCACAGCCACCTCTGTGGCGCGTGGAAAAGCTGGCTGCAGCTGCGCACAATCCCATCTCTTTCTTCGACCACGACCATGTTCACCGTCAAGGCTACTTACAGAAACGAGACTCGCAAATTCTCTTTCCCTCGCTCGGTCCTCTTTCCCACTTACGAAGAGCTCCACAATCAGGTATACCTCCCTCTCTACTGGCTTACTAACGCCAAGCGCTCACCGTCTCCTAGCTCTATCGTCTGTTTCCCATAAGTCATAACTATTATCTTTCTGGCCTGGTATTCTCCCCCGATGCGTCCAAGCCTGGGCGCATCTTGGTCGGCAGGGAAATCCACTCTGCTGAGGACTATAATTCCCACATAGCTCCTCTGCGCCGTGTGTGGCCCAAACCTTTGCTGCGATTCACCATCTTCGACGATGCGATTCCGGCTCCGGTTATGCCTTTCGACAGGCTGTCGCTCTACAGTGCCCCGACAGTCCCGCCGTCGGACGTCACATCTAAACCGGCGTCTCCTACCCCACACCTCCCCAGTAGCATATTGCCTCCCAACTTACACTCGTCACTGTCCTTCAAGCTGTCAGCTACCTGCGTTCTTTCAACCCCACCTCCACCAATTAAACTGTCCCCTCCCCCTCCTCCTCCGATAATATTCTCTCCGACACTCAACGAGTCTGGTTCGCGTCACGAGTGCGGGGCTGCACCTTGTTGTTCTATCGCCAAGGGCAAGGCAGATATCCAAGTTATGCTCTCTTCGTTCAAGGATGAGCTAGAGTGTATTTTATCCACGACGTTTGGGACCGGACACCAATCCACCCCACTTGCCGAAGACTCTACTAGTGTCTCTGGCACCAATAAACCAGAATCTCCCGTCACCCCAGGTTTAAATACTTCTCGATGGTGCTTCGTCTGCAGAACTAGCTTTACTGGTATTTGGTATGGTTGTGTCAAATGTCCATGGCATGCAGTCGTGAGTCAATTACTCGAGAGTGCTGAACCATTCGTTTTACCTTCATATCTTTTTAGTGTCCTAGCTGCTTCTCCAAGTCGCGCAGTGCCCATACTCTCAGTTTCGGTCCCTCCCATGTCGTTCAGCAATGCTCGACTGATGATTTCATTCGAGCGTCGACACAAACCGCAGGTGAAACCAAGTCTTGTGAGAGTCTTGCATCCTCCGGTTTGGCTGGTGAACCCGTACCTCCTATCCACCGTGGTGTCATCTGTGACAAGTGCGATAAAACCATTGTAGGTGTTCGCCACAAGTGTCTGGACTGTCCTGGTACGTCGAACGATTCATTTTTAATCCTTGTCTCTCATCCAATTTAGACTATGACCTTTGCACTGCGTGCATGCAATCTGGGGCAGCAGAGCAGCACAATCCATTCCACGAATTCTTTGACATAGAAACTCCAGGACGTGTTTATGTTCATAGTGTCTTGGGGGAGAGAAACCATCAGCAAGTTTCAAGCACCAATAATACGCAGATCACACGGCAGGGATCAGGTGTCACACCCACGGATCCACCTGTTCGTCATTCCGCAAGTTGCAATCTTTGTGATTCGGCAATTACTGGAGAACGCTATGTAAGCGCTTGTGTTCTGCCCCGACTCTTGAGCTCAACATATCTGCCAGAAATGTCTTGTGTGTCCGGGTATGCCCCTTTTATGCGAATCGAGTGCATTGGCACTAATTTAATTAGACTTCGATACGTGTTCACCTTGTTTCAGGTTTGCTATTTCATCCGTACGAAGAGTAAAAGTCCTGACACTTTCCCTAAAGCATAACAACGGAGCAGCACCCAAATCATGGGTTTGTGAAAATAAACAAACCCGGCGACTTGATGGTAAGGATATGATTGAAATGAATTGTCGTCCATAATTATGGGTTTCTTAGTTGCGTGACTCTGCGTCCCCTCGCCCAGTTGAACACCTTGCGGTATGCGATTGTAAGTCGATTCCACTTGATTTTGCCTCCATCGAGTAATTTTTTGGATACAGCATGTGGTGAAACAGTTCGCGGCGTTCGCTACAAGGCGAGCAAACCTACAGCCAGTTGATTGTTCGCTTTCTGACCCCCCAGTAGTGCATGCATTCAAACTGTCCCGATTTCGACCTGTGCAGTGGTTGCGAGGCCCTTCCAATCCCTGTTCACCCCCTGAATCACCCTATGTTGAAGTTGAAGACTTTAGACACTATTATCTGCAGAGCAGAGCAAACGCGAATGATAGATGAACCGTCAAGCCAACGACCAATTTCGATTCGCGACGAGCCACTCTCACTTTCCCGAAGTCCACTCGCGACTCCCACGAGGTCACCGGAGCCTTTGCCCGTGATTTTGTCTGGTTGGGCAACTAACGTAGATGCAGAGGATCAGCCACCCCCTGCTGAAGAATTCCTCAGTCCGCTTGGTAGCCCTGTGCAAGCGGAAGCACCAATCTGCGTCAATATTCCGCCATCACAACCAACTGATGCGGCAAAGCTGTCCGGATCTACCCGATCCATTTATGTGCCATCCGAGAATCACCATTCATTGTGGCCGAGAGTAAGTCAAGAGATGATGCATCTGAATGTAGTGCAGGCTGTGAGAGCCGAGGATCCCATTGTTGAAAATGCTGTTAAGGAACCACTGCTCGCAGCTCCCACTGCTTCTTCCGTTTCTGGGGCGAGCAAACTTCACCGGATATGCCCAGTTTCGCCTATCTCTGGCACTAAATCAGCTATTGGTGGCTACCAAACCCCTTCACCTTTGTTATCGAATGTTCAAGAGTTGCATCCCGCTGATGAACAGCAAGAAACGACTCTGGATGCATCTCAGCAAAACACTCTGGACTCGATTCTTGTGGTCGACATCAACGTACCTGATGGTCAAATCTTCCCGCCAGGAGCAGAGTTTGTTAAAGGTTGGCGTATGAAGAACAACGGTGGACAGTCTTGGCCTATCACTACCGAAATTCGGTTTGTTGCTGGGGAGAAATTTCACCCGGAACGTAATGTGGCTCTCATGGCGAGAGTCGGCATGTTGTATCCAGGACAAGACCTCGACATCTGGACGGGGGATTTGAAGGTGTGTGCCTAAACATGTTATTCCGAGTGTACTGATGTCCATCAAGGCACCTGACGTGCCGGGAAGATATGTTGGTTATTGGCGACTGAATGATGGTCTAGGAAATTTCTTCGGCAACAGTGTATGGATTGAGTGAGTGACCTCAATTTCACCCAGACATTTTACTTAGACAGCTTTCAGTTTAACGGTCGTAGATCATCATTCCGATGAAGCTAGCGAGCACTCGCTTGCCTCGTCCTCTATGGTGATGCCTAGCGCCCACCTCACCAACTCTGTCAATGTCAGTGACGGACTTCAAGATGCACCCCAACCCTCGCTTCCATCCACCGAAACTGCGATGGATGACGTTGAATCCGACATTTCTTCCGTGTCGCTTGTGAGCGTACCAACGTCGGATGATGAAGATGGAGAGTGGCAGGATACCCGTACTCACTCGGAGCCGCTGGAATATGTGGTACTGTACGATAACCGACCAGACGAATGAAAGGTTAGGTGTTAGGCTTTGTCTCATTTGTGTGTATTATGTTTAATAATATTCTGGATGGCATGAGTCTTCGTCATGTGAAACACGGGTGCATAGGGGACGTTGCGATGAAGTTCCACCCACCTCAGACGACACCTCATGTGTGACATATTCCCGGTATGTCTGGGGAGAAGAAACACTGGCAATTGTCAACCCCTTTTCGAAGATCCTCCGGACCGCAAGAACTACGATCCAAAGGGCCAAAGCGCTCAGGGCGCCGGGTATCCAGCGTATATCTGTCTGACGACTCTTCCACAAATGGCTTCATCATCGTACCCGAATTTGACTACCCGGTCCAAACGCACCCGAAATTTGAAAACCCCGATGATGATAGCTCACACTCAGGGTGTAACCTACCATCCAACCCGTCTTCATCATGTACTGTTAATGATGGGCCCAGCAACATCCAACCAATCATAGGTTTCCAATACTCCTATGTCAGTGTAGGTTCCACCACGTCGACCGTCGACACCAGCCAGGACGATGATCTTACAAAGCGACTTGGGTTTGCGTACGAGCACATCCGTTCCATGCTGTCCACAGTATCTCCAAACGTTTCCTTTTCATGTTCCTCAAACCCTCAGGCACTTCGGAGGCATCTTGGGATCCCACAACACTCTGTATTCAATCACCCTATCGGTTCCTTTCCAGATCTGCCAAACCCCTATGTTTATCCCCAAGAACCCAAGTCTCCCGAAGCGTTTATCACTTCTCCGGACGTATTACATACATCAACAATGGAATCCGGTTTGTCCATAAGTATGGATATGAATACACTTCCACCGTCTGCCCGTCGCTCCCCCGACTATAGCCAGCCAACACAAACCAAATCCGTGATGACTGCATCAGCCGCAACACAAAGCTCCCCTTCACAATGCGGTCCGCTTGGGACGCTCTGGAGCACACATGCTACTTGTGCGTCAAAGCTTCAACTCTCTAAACGTAGCCCATCGAAGCTTGCCAAACATCGCGTCGAGAAAAACTCTCTCTCGCATTCCACTTTTCCACCTTCCGGCCGAAAAGCTTGGAGAGGCGTTTCACGGAACTCAGGTGCTGATACCCAACCCCCGGCGGAATCGTACAGGCGGTATGCATCACTCCACCAGATCAGACCGCCTTCGCCCTTGCGGGTTGATATGGTAAGTGTTTTGGTCTTCTGTCATTCTACTTGCAATCCCATAATGTCAAGTAGCCTCTACATCATGCGTGGCATGACCGTCGTACCGACTTCGACTCTTCTTCCGCTCATGACCGTTTCAAGAGGTTCCAATGTTACGAATCAATGTCACAACATGCAAGTGGAAACACCGAAATTCTCGCTTCCTTGGCATGGATAGGCACGCCGTGTACCGCCAACCAAAAATGTCCCTCTGCAAGCCCAAAAGCTTTTGCAGATTGCTTTAGCATGGGAATTGCTGTCGAGGATGACAGCATATCCGATGACGTTTTGGTAGATCGACTTGAAAAAGTTCGCAGGATAAGTGGCACTTCCGAGAGGACAGAAGACGTTTCGCCTTCGAGATGCTCAAGAAATCTACGTCTCTCTAGCTCAGGGCGAGACGAGGACGCACCCACTCTCTTATCTTGCTCGTCATCAACTTCAGATTCTTTGTCTTCTCCCTCGGTATCAAGGAACACGTCCTCCGACTCAGAGGATGCTGCAATCTGGCAGGCAGCCAGGAAAGCGTTTTTGTGCATCCGAGAAATTGTTCGGACGGAAAAAAAGTATCGAGATGCTTTAAAGATGCTGCTGAATGCTCAGGTTTGTTTCCACTTTCAATCCAACATCAGAAAACTCATGGCTTCAAGCAGACCGCTACACCCCCTCCACCCTCGATGGTTCCATACGTTTCAGCACTCGTTCGAGTTTCTGAAATGCTTCTGGGGCGTTTTCTCGAGGACCCATCGGCATGGGGAGTCTCCACGGCCTTCGTCACATCCGAAGATGAACTTGAGGCAACGATGGTGTCCTGGTGTGCCGTGGCAGGATCATTTTTCACAGATGGAAACAACCCTCGGTCGGGCAGCTCGCTGGGTAAATGGCGCTTTCGTAAATTTGGAGTGGTTCCAAGTTCTTCTATCCCATCCGTGCCGACACGACCATCCGCCCCTCTCAGCTCCCATCTACTTTCCATACCGAACGCTCTCAACGCGACAGGAGAGCAGACGGTCAAGGAATATCACGCAGGACAGCATCTACAAGCCGAGGCAGAGAAAAGTGCATGTTCTGTGTCCCTGCAAAAGCCAGAAAACGCGAAGAACGAGACTTCGACCGGTCCTGGCCGGAAGTTGAGTGTGAGAGACCTTGCGATACAACCAATCCAGCGCGTGATGCGATACGTCTTACTTTATAGAGGTATGTTCTGCCGATCTTGGTCGTGGATAGCACTTACTTTCCCCTCAGATCTCCTGGATTGTACTCCTGCGACATCGCCGCCACGTTTGCTTGTCGAGCGCGCTCTGGATACCGCTGAACGGATTGCCCATCAGTGTGATGGAGCCCAAAGAAACCCCGCATTTTGCCTCGCTCCATAGTCATTTCATTGAGTGCTTCGTGAAATCATTCCAATATTTCGTAGATTATAGGTGCTTGAACACATCATACATTTGTTCATTCACGCGAATTTACCTGCAATAACGGTATCTTTCCCCATCAATACCGTCCGCGTAGGGGTGAATGTAAGCATCTAAAGGGGCGGTAGGACACCACTCTGAGAAACCCGGGTGATCACCTACGCTTTGCTTGTCCCCTGAATTGTCAATGATGTATCCCAGTCCGTCATCCCCCACGAATGTTGGGGCCACAGTGACAATCAAAGTGTCAACAAGAGGGGATTCCCCCGGTTGCCGGGGTTCTGATGCCTGATTCATGAATGTCCTGATCACGCTCGATCCACCTTCCACCATTACATTCTGAATACCAAGCTCAAATAGCTTTTGCAGGAGGTTGGAAGTGGAGAGAAGGCCTACGATGATGTTGAATGCATTTATCAGACGATATGGGTTATCGCACCAGATGGAGACAAGATTTCGTGCATCACCGCCCCAGCGGCTTCGAGAGCGCGTTTTCGAGCATCCCTTTCTGCGGAAGCAGACCCAGGACCAATGACACAGAAAATCCAGGGTTGCTGACCCTTCCCATCTCTGTAGTTCTTCAGCAGTTTACAATCTGTGGGAAGGCGCAGATTGGAGTCCAGGATGACCGGACGCGGTGATCTGATATTCGATTTGATTGCATCGGGAATCAGACGGACTAGTCGAGTCACCGGAAGGTGTGTCACGAGTTGGCGTACGATCCTGAGCAAGCTCACCGTTCAGCTGAGGGTCGTCGTTGAGAGCTGTGCCTATACCGACGATGATCGCGTCGTGCATAGCTCTCATCCTGGAAAAAGAGAGGTGAGTACGCAATGCGCGTGTGTGCGTGAACAGGCGATACCAGTGTGTCATGAGCATGCTCTCCGAGCCGCTCAAGATGAGCTGCCTCCCTTTGCTACCGGCAATCTTGCCATCCAAGGACTGGGCAAACGTGAGTGTTACCAAAGGGATGCGCTTCCGTTCTCTGTCGAATTTTTCAATGTTTTTTGGAGGGAGGACGGAGAGCAGAAATTCGCGAGCGGCGGAGGACATCGAGGGGCACAGTTGTTGCATGGTCACGTGGTCTAAGATATTTATGAGCCACTGCGTCGCGAGACCTTCGTCGACCGCTTACTCCCAGGACAACACCCTCCATCACATCGAATCATGTCAGGACGTGGCAAAGGTGGCAAGGTACGTGTTCCAGCATCTACGCGTGTCCTTCTGGCTCACTTGGCCCGGCCTTTTCTAGGGACTGGGCAAAGGGGGTGCCAAGCGTCACCGTAAAATCCTCCGTGATAACATTCAGGGTATCACCAAACCCGTTAGCTCTTGTCTTGCAATGGGTGCACACGTTTCTGATCATTCCTGCAGGCCATCCGTCGTCTGGCACGTCGTGGTGGTGTAAAGCGTATCTCTGGTCTCATTTACGAAGAGACCCGTGGTGTTCTCAAAATCTTTCTTGAGAACGTGATTCGTGATTCAGTTACGTACACCGAGCACGCCAAACGGTTTGTCTGGATCTGTTGGTCGTAACACGCATCGCTGACGTGCATTCAGTAAAACGGTGACCGCGTTGGATGTAGTGTATGCCTTGAAGCGTTCAGGGCGAACCTTGTATGGCTTTGGAGCATGAGAAGCACCGGCATTGTCACACTGGTTGTATAATTACATGTTTGTAGAATGACGAGGACGACGTTTGCCTCAACGACGTGTGCACAGCAAGTTGTAACTCAGACGGCTAATCTATAAGTACTATGACCTCCGATCCCAATCTCACTACCAAGGCGGATGCGGAGACTGATCCGACTCAAAACGACCACGATCATGAAGCGGATAGTGAAGAGGAGCATGTCGTAGACGAGTCCGGAGTTGGAGGTGAGCCCACTGAAATCGTTTTGGCTCACTCACCTGGACTCCGCAAAGGCCAGGGAAAGAAGAAGAAGAAGAAGAAACCCAAGAAGAAAAAGGTCCAACAGACGGATCCCCCTCGTGTTGGACTCTCCAAGATATTCACGAACGGCATCTATCCTGAAGGCGAGATACAGCCTTATAAAGACGAGTTAGCCATCTTTCTCCTCATGATAACCATTTATTGAAGCAATCACACAGTAACGCATGGCGAGTTACATCGGAGGAAAAGCGGTACGACGAAAAGATGGCAATGGAAGATCCGGAGATAACCTATCAAAATATTCGTCGTGCTGCCGAAGTTCATCGTCAAGTTCGACAACGTGCTCGAAAATTTATTCGCCCAGGGTTGACTATGACGGAAATTGCAGAGTATATCGAAGATGGGACGCGCGCACTAGTGGAAGAGAACGGCCAGGAGGCTGGTATCGGTTTTCCAACGGGGCTTAGCCTCAACAACTGCGCCGCTCACTACACCCCAAACGCTGGGGATACTATAAGTGTGTTGTATACCCTCACGTTATTCCCAAAACTCATCCAAGACAAGTTTTACAACATGGCGATGTTCTAAAGGTTGACTTTGGAGTTCAAGTCCAAGGTCGCATCCTTGACTCCGCGTTCACTCTCACATTTGATCCGACTTACGATAAACTCGTTGAAGCCGTGCGGGCCGCAACCAACACTGGTGTCAAAGTAAGGGTCCTCACTCTATCAATCACTGCTTTACCATTCGTTTTTAGGAGGCGGGAATAGACGTGCGCCTCGGCGAGCTTGCTGGCTATATACAGGAAACTATGGAGTCGTATGAAGTCGAGGTTGGTGGAAAACTGTTGCCTGGTAGGTGCTCACTTGGTACTTTTACAGACTTTAATTTATCATGCACAGTCAAGCCCATTGAAAATCTTAGTGGTCATTCCATCAATCCGTACCAGATACATGGTGGAAAATCGGTGCTGCTCGTGAAAAATGATGATCAAACCAAGATGGAGGAAGGTGACTACTTTGCTATTGAAACCTTCGGCTCAACGGGTCGTGGCCGCGTCATTGAAAACGTCGGTTCTACCTTCTTTCTGATTTTCCAGAGTTGACATCAACTCGTAGGGGGAGTGTTCACATTACGCAAAAATCGTAAATGCCCCTCGAGTGCCACTTCGGTGAGGCAAATCACCGGCTTGGTGATACACTGCTTAGCCATCATACCAAGTTTGACTACAGCGAAATCATTGCTTAAATCCATCACCAACAACTTCGGTACACTTCCGTTCTGTCGCAGGTATCTTGATCGGGCCGGTGAAAGCAAATATCTACTTGCAGTCAGTGCTCAGAACTGTTCTAGTCAACGGATTAAATATGCCTGCTTGACAGTTGAACCACCTAGTACAACAAGGGATAGTACAAGACTATCCTCCGCTTTGTGACGTCAAAGGCGCGATGACGGCACAATTTGTGAGCACTACTCACACAGCTTTTAAATTTCATATTTATGAAGTTGGCCTCTGTCACGGTAAACAGGAGCACACGATACTACTACGGCCGACAGTAAAGGAAGTAGTCAGCCGAGGTGATGATTACTAGACGGGTGTAGTTCAAAAACGATCCATCGGTCGGTTTGCTTAGTGAGTGCGGAGATATGTAACCAAGTAGCAGATACATGTGGTGTCCGATGCTGACATGCGGGATTTCTTAAGAAAACATATCCTAAAAAGGCAATTCTACGAGAGGTTTTGTAAGCTCCGGCCCCTTTAATTGTTCATCATAGGGAGCACTCGTCGCTGGCTTCTGTCGACTCTTCTTTTGCCATCTCCTTACCCTAAAATTTAATAGCGGGCTGGAATGCTACGAGGCTCTTCGCAGCTTTTCTATAGTATCAACCCCCCAACTCCTATGGCACCACCCCAACGCAAACCAGTAACCAATCTCTTGTGTCATTTTGACAGTCCGGGTATCCCTCCTCCTTCTGCTCGAGTGGATCGATCCATAAGACTACAACAGCAAAATTCCATGAAGCTTTGGGATGCATGGAGGTATCCTATTTTTGCCGCACATAAAGGTTTGTACCTATTCCATTACCGTTTGGAAAGCGCTCCAAGATTTGACTGCTCCTCAGCATCGTGTCTCGCATGGGACATTCTCATTTATCATATTTGGGGTCCTCGCAGAAGAACATGGGGCATTGAGATGACAGTGATCAATAGTATGATGAGAGACGTCTCTAGACACTCGTCATTAGCCGACATTGTGAGTAACCTGGAGCACATGCGCTGCCTAGCTGGCTGAGATGCTGTCAAGACGACGGTTCGGATGGTGATGGGACTTGCGGGCTTGGTCCCCCTCCCTGCAGATGCCCTGGTTACCCCCGTCACATTCCGTGTTCGTAAGCGAAATCTCCGTGGAATATTAGCAGCGTTGGATGCAAATGAAACCGGAACCCGGGAACTTTCTGGCGAATGGGTTGTTGGAAAGAAGTTATGGCAGGCCCTGCAGTCTGATTACAAGTCGTCCCATTCCCATCAGTCCGCTTACAAGGATGCTGTGGAGGATTCTTTGAGTGGAGGTCCGGCTTCTCGAAAGAGACATTCGAGGGTCATTCTCTACGTGCATGGAGGTGCGCCGCTTCCACTCGTTGGAAAGACAACTCGATTATATTACTCCAGGCGCTTACTACACTTCAAGTGCCGCCTCTCAGAGGATGATAACGATACCAATGTCAAAATACACCGAGTCTCGCATATTTGGTTCGTGGCCACAGGGTACAACAAAGTATTTTAACCTATTTTTTTATATCAGCAATCAACTATCGTCTTGCGCCGGAAACCCGCTTTCCGGGCCCTTTGCATGATGTAGTTGTTGCGTATCTACGCCTTACCGAGGATCTTCACGTTCCTCCAGAAAATGTTGTGTTGGCAGGTGACAGCGCGGGAGGTGGCTTATGTTTAGCATCTCTGCTTTATCTCAGAGACAACGATTATCCCCTGCCTGGAGGTGCAATCCTATTCTCACCTTGGGTGGGTGAGTTAGCCTAGTCTAATATCTCCTACCACCCATTAATGGTGCTTTAGATCTCACCCTTAGTTGCCCATCTTGGGACACCAATGCCGCATATGATATAGTCCCAACCCCAGGGCCCACGGCGCACCTTCATCCCGTTTTGATGTACCTTGGCGACGGCCTTGAGGAGTACCTGACCCACCCATACGCCAGCCCCTTGTTTGGTAAATTTGATGGCCTGCCCCCGTTACTCATCCAGTGCGGGGAGGCAGAAGTTCTGCGGGACGAAATTATGCTTGTATCACATAAAGCATCACTCGCTGGCGTTCATGTTCAACACGAGACGTACGAGGACGCCGTATGTTTATTCGGATATTTGCGCGCGCCGCATTCTCATCCACCTCGCAGGTTCATGTCTTTCAGGCATTCCCGTTCCTGGGTTCAGCGAGCGAAGCCTTTGTGTCATGTCGCGAGTTCGTTTGCTATCGCCTTCGGGAGCTGCAAGCCTCTACGCCACAGGCTTTGGACAATATTTGCGAAGCACGCCTCGATGATGACATCGATAACGACAACGTCCGCGTGGTTCGTGGAGATGGTGTTGAGACCTCGTCGGGTAGACATGATATGGAAGTGCAAATGAAGAACGACGACCCTCCTAATGAACAGAACCTGCCGAGCTGGGGACCGACCTTTCACACTCAATCTTCGAAGATGACCGCTGAAACGGATAGCACAGACACAGAGTCCGACACATCGATGACGACATCGATGCAATCACTCTCCGACCTTCGTCACACCAAATCAACACTCTCCGTCCTTACTGCGGATACACCCATTAACAATGCTGATCATCATCCTAAATCCAGTTATTTGGCTAAAAACCCTTCGCCAAGAATGCGCAAGACGAACAGTCATACGAGCATTGCTTCATTTGTTGAACAGTGGTCGTTGTCTTCAAAAAGTTGTACCATAAGGCAAGCACAGGTGACGACCTAGTAAACTTTGGTCATCTCCATAATAATAAAGTGTCCGCGCACAAAATACATACAACAGTCCTCTTCCATATTCTCAGCTGGTATTTATTTAAATGGTATCTACCATCGTTCCGTCTCATTCTGAGCACGATCGAACGACAACATTGTCTTGTGAATTTCTAATTCCTCAACGACGTTCCGCAGGGCCCTGCGTTCCCAGTTCCCAAAAATGAATCCTTCGTACAACATTGTCGTGGTCAACCACGCAATGAAGACGGTGAAAAGCACAAGAATGGGGTTGGCCCACGGCAATGGAACCCAAGCAGAGCCGAAGATAAGGCCAGATAGCAATAATATACCAAGCGCGAAAACGGTGAGTTCGTGACGAGAGCGACGCTGAGACATGCGGTACGAGGTCTGGAGAGCACCGATAAACTCGGAAGTCATGACGGTGTTCAATTCAGACGGGGTATCAGCCCAGGGCGACTCGGTGTCCTTGGGGTCCGTGTGTCCGGCCGTAGCGTCTTCTTGAGCCTTGCGCGTACTGATAACAAGTGTTGCCTCCACTCCAAAATGGTCGGAATAAGAGCAACTGTGTCCTGGAATGGGGTCCGTGAAAATGACTTTGGATTCCTTGCATGCTAGTCTAAAGGCGTCCGGGTTGTCCGAGATACGACTCGGTTGACGGAAAAGAATATAGTCAAGGCGCTTGCCCTGGAACATGCGCACGACTGCGCTCCCGGAGGGTCCAGAGTCACGATAAGAGTTCAACGGGGAGTCGGCCGTTACGCCATATTTTTCAATGCCATCGAGAGGGGAGATCATTCCCGTGGGGGGAGGAATGTGTGCGTGCGAAACGTCCCATGAGTCAGTCAATCCAGCGTGGGTACGGATGATGTTCATGGCAAGGCTGCTCGGGATGCTGTTGAAGTCTCCAGTCTGGATATAGCTCAGGGAGATGATCATTGAAATAAAGCAGTGTCTTACAGCTATAACATAACGCCCGAGCTCTGCGGCTTGCCTGGTGACCTTTGCAAACTCCCAGGCATTGACCAGACGGTGGGATCGGTTATATTCTGGGCCATCATCGCCGCCTTTGGCGTGGAACTGCCAGGATACGATCAATATCGGGGCATATCAACACGGGGACTTTGGACTCACGTGGGTAACAAATATTTGCACCTGACCGAGGATGGGATGGAGTATGGTGACGCTCCCCGCAGCCTTGCCAACATACCAGTCTCCACCGGTAACGTCGGTTGGTTCACCGTTGAGAGAGTATGGTGTGATGGAGGTGCCGGTGATCGGCCATTTTGCAAAGATGGCCAGACCAGCGCCTAATGCACCACTTGACGGGATAACGTCCTAAGTCTGCAGCCGAATGAAACAGAGAACAATGCGAGGAGCATACCTATGGAAGAGTTTGGTGTAAGGCAATCTGTGGAAGATTTTGTCGCGGATTTGGTTGTAGTCTGCTTCCACCCAAATCTCCTGAAGGGCGATGATGTCGTAGTCGGACCTCGAGAATGCGTTGGCGATGGCTGCAATGCGTTCATGGCGATCTTTTGAGACGAACTTCAAGCCCCTGGAAATAAACGGTCAGAATCTGAGAAAAGAGGGAGAAACAGTACAGACCAGCAGTTGAGACTGGCGACACGAATTTCTTCCATGGTGGTAGCTGCACAAGCTCAAGCCAAGCTCGGAGCCAATGCCGGTTACAAGAATGAACGTACCCGACAGCACGTGATCACCACGACAATCATGTCCGCCTCGTTCACCCGCGACGAGTAAGTACTCAACGCCCAAGTCCAGCGGTGCGAGTCCACGTTGAGAATGGTTCAGCATAGACATATCGACGAGGGCCGCAGATCAGTTCACTCGTCTTTACTATTCCACTTATGACTCGCCCACCCGTGCGGACGACCTGCCCAAGTTCTATCGTGCTACGTCCACTTTGACCTGGAATGGAAACCCTTGTCAAGGCGTGGATGGCGTCAAGAAGCTCATCCAAAACATGCCTAGCACGAAACATGAAGTTCAGTCCTACGATTGTCACCCTATTCCGGGTTAGCCGCCGTGTTTTTTCGACGTCTCTTTATAATCTCAGGTCTACCTAGGTTCACGTCCCCCTTCCTTGCTAGTGACTGTGTCCGGGAATGTCACACATGGAAAGAACTCAAACCATCCTGTCACGACCTCGAGTCGTTCACTTGATGACCAGCCGAGGGTATTCTTTCAGACTTTCATGCTTGTCCCCGATCCAGCCGCACCTGTTGCTGGAGTGGGCGAGGTAGCAAAGTATTATGTTGATGCCGACTCGATGAGGTTTGTCGGTTGATCTGCCGTGGTGAAGGATGGACTCGATTTTGTCGTCGACCACGAACGGAGAATCTTGGCTGTGTACTCGTTGATTGCGTCTGAAGGTATTTCAATCGAAAGCATGTGAAAGCCCTTGGGCACCCCAGAACAACGACATCCGAATAATAAGCCATTGGTACATACACTACAAAACCAACAACATGAGAGAACGTGGAAAGCAATCAACCAAATGTTTGACTCTAACAATTGTTAGCTAATGTGCGTAGGACGAATATAACAAGACTCACTGAGCGAGCACTGCGTTTGACTTTTGACAACCGCCATTCATCTGGCTTTTCGTACTTGTTATACAATGGCTCGATCTTCTCTTGCTTCTTGCGTTTACTAATCTTGTTGGCGTCGGCCACTTTGAAGAACTGTGGTGCAACCTCCACCAGCCACTTAGGCTCGACAGTTGTTACATTATGGCAATACTCGCGAGTCGTGAGCACCAGTTCATTGTAGATCAACCATTCCGGATTGCGATTGAAGAGCGCCGACGATGGATGAATGTAAACCGGTGTCCCCTCGACGAGCGTTTTGTACCCCTCTTGGGGGTCCTTCTTTGCAGCATTCCGGAAGAATCCAGAACATATAGCTTTTCGAACGCGGTTGTAATCCCTCCCAGAGGATAAGATGTCATGCTTATACCTACATCATCGTCAGCTACATGACTCATTCAAGCTTAACTAACCGCTCACCTATCCATGATTCCAACGAGTTGTTTACGAATATCCTGCGCTCGTCTCATGCTCCTTGCTTGGATAAAGTTTTCGTAGCACCATGGATTCGAAAAATTCGCTGCTTTCCATCCATTGTACACAGTAAGCAAAGTGAGATGATCGCCTTCCGGCTGGTGGAATTTAGCCTTCTTCGAATCCGCTTGAGCTTGCTTCTCTTTTGGTCTGTAGAAGACTGTCTGCACGGAGAGCATGGCGACAATGGAAAGGATCTCCTCCGAGCATCCAAGCTCCACTGAGGCAATCAACATTTTTGCCAGCGGAGGTTCCATAGGGAAGTCGGCCATCTTGCGTCCCAGACGCGTCAATAGACCTTCGTCGTCGAGCGCCGAAAGAGCATACAGCGCCTCCAAGGCGGTAAGCATTGTCTGTGCAGGCGGGGGATCCATAAAATCAAAGCTGAGTAGGTCATTGATACCCATCGCTTTGAGAAGCAATATAGTATGCGCAAGATTCGTTCGTTGGATGTCTGGAATCGAGGTGGGTAGCATTTCATTACGGTATGCGGCCTCTGTATACAGTCGATAGCATTTTCCGGGGCCGGTACGTCCAGCGCGTCCGGAACGCTGGCGTGCTTGAGCTTGTGAGATGGGCATTACCACCAACGAGTCCATACCCAGACGAGGGTCGTAAGCATTCTGCTTTGAGAAACCAGGATCAATAACGTAGTAAATTCCGGGTATCGTCAAGGAAGTTTCCGCAACGTTGGTTGCGATCACAACCTTGCGAGCACCAGGTGGAGTGGGCTCAAAAACACGGGATTGGACTTCGGAAGGGAGGGCAGAGTAGATGGGCAGAATGATGAGCTCGGGGACCTTTGGACCAAGTGCTTTCATCCGCTCGAACAGTATTTCGCAGGCCGTATCAATTTCCTCCTGTCCGGTTAGGAAAAGGAGGACGTCACCCGGTGGTTCGGAAAGATGAATCTGCATGACAGTGATAAGGGACGCATCAAGATAATCTGACTCCGGCTCCTTCGTATACAAAATCTCGACGGGATACGTACGACCCGGAATCGTGAAAATCGGACAACCAAAAAAGTATTTAGAGAACTTTTCAGCGTCCAATGTCGCAGAGGTAACAATCAACTTGAGATCTGGGCGTTTCTTGACAGCTTCTGTAAGAAGTAAGCATGATAAAGACACAAGTCCCGATGACGACCCACTCACTCTTCAAGAGTCCGAATAAAACATCCGTAGCAATAGTACGTTCATGGGCTTCGTCCAACATAACCACGGAGTACTGACTACAAAGGGGGTCGATGATGGACTCTCGCTGCAGCATGCCGTCTGTCATGTACTTGATTTTCGTTTCCGGACTGGTGCAGTCCTCAAAACGAATGGTATAGCCGACTTCTTGACCGAGACGACAACCGACTTCCTCGGCAACACGTTTTGCTACAGACATTGCTGCGACACGTCGTGGTTGTGTACACCCAATACGGCCCTTGTCTCCATACCCGGACTCGGCGAGATATTGGACCATTTGCGTCGTTTTGCCGGATCCGGTATCTCCTACAACAATGAGAACTTGATGCTGCATAACGTGTTAGCATTTTCTCCAACGCTCAAAAGTAAGAAAACGTGCATCACCGATAGCTTGAAGTAACGGGTCTCTAAGCTTGTAAATAGGCAAGCTCTTGCGTTGGTCCTGGATACTAAGCGACGTGATTTCCCCATACGTCGTCGCCTTGTTGAACGTCGACTCCCGCCACTTTGGAACCTCACCTGCTTTCTGGTCCCTGAGATTCCCTCTCATATCCTGAGCAAAGACTCGCTCAGAATCTTTCGCCATAGGGTCCAGCCATGGAGCACTAAAGTCGCGAGCCTCAGAATCCGCGCGCTCATTGACTTCTTGCTGACGAAGCTCTCGTCGTTCCTTTGCCAGTGCCGCACCACCAATCGCGGCCCTATTCAGCGAACCGTCCGGCGCCTTGATAATCTTGACCGGACTTAGGTCAAGAGTGCGTTTCGTCTGGCCAGCGAGGAACGGAGGCTCTTCTTCCCGAATTTCAACGTCTAGTTCCTCTTCCACCTCCGCGCGAGCTACGGGATTGTTGAAGTCCTCATCTAGATCAGGATACTCAGAGGCATCAATCACACCCGAGGAGATGAGTTGTTTGATTTCCCAACGTTCAGGCGACGTGAGCCTTTTCGCTGAGCGCACGGGATGTTCGTCCCGAGAACGTAAAGGTACGGCGTTCGCTCCGGACGAGGCTCGTGCGGCACGCTGTCGTTCCTCATCCATTTCCGCCTCGGATTTGATGCGAAGGTGAGGCGTAAGATCTCGACCGGTGGTTTGGTCAACGTCCTTCAAGGAAAGACCTACTCGATTCCCCGCGACGCTCATGACTTTGACCTTGACTTGTTGCCCTCTGCTGAGTAAATCCGAAGCGGAATTTGCACGTACACCATGCTGGATGTTGGAGACATGCACCATGCCTAGTACGAGGTGAGAACGAGCAAAGAGATCGGTCGACACGACATACATACCTTCTACGCGCCCGGAAACACCCTCCAGTTGCACAAACGCACCAAAGTCCTTCAAGCCTGAGATTCGACCATCGTAAATTTTGAATAGCACAGGACGCTCGTCCAACGGCATACGATCCCTCCCCCCGTTCCTATAGCCCCTCCTCGGTTCATACGAGCGGACTCTGTCCGGACTCCGACTTCGCCTACGAGGTGGAGACCGAGACCGATCCTTCCGTTGGGGCAGTGTTTGACTTTCCTCCACCTTCTCATCTTGGACCTTCTTCCTTGCAGCACCTTCAAACTGAGCCATCATGTCATCTACCTCTTGCATCAACACGTCCTTGCTTATTTCCTGGTCTGGGAGGGAAAGGCCAGGGAAGAGGCGCTTTTGCTTGTCCGCCTCGACCTGACCGTCGACATTAGACCCGGTGGTGATGTTTGCGAGCGCTTTCGATGACTTTTTGTGCTTGGGGTGGAGGCTGAGGATGAGGCGGTCGATATTTTCGACGGCAGAGTCGGGAAGAGCGCCAGCGAGCCTCTTCTTGAAGTCGCTCAATGAGCTCGACTGGTCGTGGAGACTGACGACATATTCCGCGAGCACTTTGTCATTGACTTCTATGTAGTTGTAGATCTCCTGGGTTATTCTGGCAACCAAGGAAAGGACCTCGAGGTTGTACAAGTCGTCCGTCATCGTGACGGTTTGGAAGTGAAGTGCTGCTGACGTAACCATAAAGTGAGTTGCTTGATCATGGCTCCGACACGCTCTGGAAAGGGCATCGTGAAATCGGGAAATGCTGGCAATTCGTCCAAAAGTTCTACGAAGCCAACAGCCTCTGCTTTGGAAGAAAAACCGCTGTTTCCCCCGGGATCCAAATACCCACTGAGCTTACTCAACGAAAGGTTCGCATATCACCCCAGCCTCAATGATCCGATATGGCCTCGATGCATTCATTACTTGTTTAGATGCCAGAAAAACGGTTGGGAGAAACCGACCGTTGACACCGTAAGGCGTTCTGTCAATTTCTTCTTTTCCCGATGTTTCTTACCAGGCGCCGACCACCAGCGACAACAGGGTGATGGTTGGACGTTTTCCGTGACGTTGAGTCGGATCCATAAAAAAACATCTCAAAAGGAAAGCGTTCGATTTGAGTCCCATCCACCCTACACGCGACCTACAGCCCTCGAGGCCCGCCATTGGGGTGCCACTTATGCACTGTACCGTGTTCGTAGCCTCCATCTTCGTTCTGTCTCTACAGGGGTGGGTTGGATTGAACCGTTTGTACCACATCAGTTTTGCAATGGCATGCAGCTCAACCGAGTTCTACCTCCTGGTCCTCGAGAGTATTGGTCCGAACTTGCTGCCCAACAGAAAACAGCACCAGAACACCAGAAATGGATGTACGACGCCGATCCGTTCGCCGCCCGCAAAGAAGTAGAAGAAAGGCAAGCGAAAGCCGTTCAGATGAAAGAACGGAAAACGAGTGGTGTTCAAGAGGACGCGCACAAATCATCAGTGTCTCCCGAATTCAGTCAAGCGCCAGAGGTCAGGATGTCGAGCACTCTCCGTGACCTTGTAGAGGACACCGTCAAGCAGGAAGGGACTTTCTCCCTTACGCTTGCACGTCCTCATTTTGTTATTTTGTAGGCAAGCGTGCTCCGCCCATCTCACGAAGCATCGTCGTTGGTACTTGCAGAAGATGAGGTTCCGGTAGTGACCCGGCAACTTGGACAATTGGGCTTTCGACCGGAACAAGTTCGAAACACCATATCTTACCTCTCAGCACCTACGCCCTTGGGTTCACATCTACTGGGTTCTCTGGCGCCTCTAGAAGCTTGTATCGAGTACCTTCTCTTGCATATCGCTGAAACCGATCTTCCACAGCGTTTTCTTCCTTCTAATAATTCTTCCAATCCATTCGTTGTCTCCGGGCATTCCGGAGCCGAGAGCCTCAAGAAGCGATGGATCGAAGACCTCGCAATCAAGGAAGCGGGCTTTCCAGCACACGTCGTCAGGGAATACACCGTTGATCCGAACCTAGCCGAAGACGTGGTGTCACTCATCACTGCGCTCTCTCGCAGGCTCGTAGGCAAGGACACAGAGGAGCTGTTCGAAGCGAGCACGGATTTGATGGCATCTTGTCTCGAGATCAAGGGCCGAACAGACGAGGTAGAAGCACTCGGTGCCCATTTCGCTGACCCGTGTCATATCGTCATGCCGCTCTTCAGTGGCCCCGTGCAGCTGCATGTTGTCTTGCCACCTGATACCTCCAACGACGGATCCCTGCCAGCCGTGTACATTGAGTCACAATCGATACCGCCCTACGTCCGACTGCACCTCCTTGCGCAGTTTCTCGCCGAAGTCGAACGGGAGGACTTTATTGGACCTGGTGAAGGTTTCCTGATGGCAGCGATGCGCGTCCTTGAGGACCATTGGGCCCAAATTGAAACAAACGGCCCACCCGATATGTCGTTGGTAATGAGGCATCTCATTACTCCTCGGACCCCGCTCCAAATACCAAATTTATCCTACGGCGAGCCCAACGAGAAAGGACACAAAAAGACTGCTCGCGGACAATCTAAACACGTCTGCGATGATCGGTCCGACGAACAAGTCAAGCGAGACTTTGAGAGTACGTGTAAAACAAGTGTTTATGCGGAAATGCTTGCTTCTCGCCGGCGTCTGCCGGCCTTTTCTGCAAAGAATCAGTTCTTGGACGTCTTAGACAAGCATAGGACTGTCGTCGTCGTGGGAGAGACTGGTAAAGACTACGTTGATCCCGTCGGCGAATGTTGTTGATAGCACTCTTAGGAAGCGGAAAGACTACGCAGTGTACGTCATATAGATGTCCTTTGATCGATATGGTTCGCGCTCAAAATGCCACCAGTACCTCAGTTTATATTGGATTCTCTTATCCAAAAGGGCCAAGGTTCCAAGGCGTCCATCGTTATTACCCAACCCCGGAGAATTTCGGCCATATCGGTTGCAGCACGTGTGTCGGGAGAGCGCGCGGATGATGGCTCCGTCGGCTACGCCATCCGAGGTGAGGCTAAACAAGACAAACGAACCAAGTTGTTGTTCTGCACAACCGGGGTTTTGCTCAGGCGGCTTGGCTCAGGGGACAAGCTAGAGAACACGACCCACGTCGTCGTGGATGAAGTAAGCTCGCCTCACAGGATGGGATGTTTTTTTATAAACACTTTGCAGGTGCATGAACGTTCCATTGATGGCGACTTTCTCCTACTTGAACTGCGAGAACTGCTTTCGAAGCAGGACACTCTCAAGGTGGTTCTGATGTCTGCTACGATCAATCACGAAGTATTTGCAAAGTACTTTAACGATGCCCCGTTGCTCACCATTCCTGGTTTTACACACCCGGTCGAAGATAGGTGATTCTCTCAAAAATTATTATCGACGTCGAGTCAAGTTTTTATCAGGTATCTTGAAGATTATATAGACCTCTTACACTATACTCCGTCGGGAGCGAAACGTGGCGTCAAAGGACAGAATGACAAGGACTACGAGGATAGTCTCAGATCCCAGGGCCTCAGCGAACGGGGCATAACATCCGTTCGGAATATTGTAGCCACGAACCGTATCGACTATCAGGTACGTGCACACTGTCCGTCTGATCGTATCTAATCCCAGGCCCCACTAGTTGATTTCCACGCTCGTCAAACACATCACCCGTTCTGTCGACACCCCGAGTGGGATTCTTATTTTCCTACCAGGCGTTCAGGAGATACGTCAGTGCATCGCGGCCGTTTCGGGCGTGGTCACTGCGAATGACGCCGATATTTATCCGCTCCACGCCAATCTTGCCAGCGGAGAGCAACGCGTCGTCTTTAAAGCGTCGAAGAGATGGAAAATCATTGCAGCAACGAACGTCGCAGAGGCGGGTGTCTGCCAACGTTTCGATTTACTTGAATCGCTCATGGTATGCGACAGACATCGATCACGATCGACGACGTGATCTACGTCATCGACGGGGGAAAAGTAAAGGAAACAAACTATGACCCGGACACTGGGCTCTCTACGCTGACAGAGCAATGGATAACCCGTGCGGCTGCCAGACAACGTCGAGGAAGAGCGGGCCGTACGAAGCCTGGTATATGCTACAAGCTATACACACGGAAGCAGGGGGAAAACATGAACGCTTTCCCCACGCCGGAGATTCTTCGTACCCCTTTGGAAAGCATTTCGTTGACCGTCAAAGTCATGCGAGAAGACGAGGATGTGCAGGTAGGCCGCATCCATCCATATAAAGTCTTGCTAAAGTCTTGCAGCATTTCTTGCAAAGAGCGATCGATCCCCCCAATGTATCAGCGATGGAAAAGGCATGGATGACCCTGCAAGAACTGGGAGCCGTAGACAACGAGGGTAAACTCACTGCGCTCGGACGACATATGGCAAGTATGATAAATGTTTAGTCAGCCATCTTGACGTGTATTTCTAGGCTATGCTTCCCCTGGATCTAAGGCTGGGCAAGGTTGTGTCGGCCTCCGTTGGCTGCGGCGATACTAACACTGATTGTTCAGATGCTGGTGCTTGGATTGATTTTGCGATGTTTGGACCCTGTCCTTACGATAGTTGCGAGTCTGTCCTCGAAACCCTTGTTCGTGAGCCCGTTGGAAAAGCGCGAGGCGGCCACCGAGTATGGTATTCATCCAAGATTCATATCTTTTGCTCATGCGCACGTCCAGCGCGAGACTTCGGTTTGATAAACACAACAGCGATCTCTTGACAGACGTCCACGCATACAATGAGTGTGTACGACTGCGCTCGGAAGAGTCCCGGGGGGCATGGCGAAGCTTTTGCGACGAAGTGAGCGGATTTGATCACCGAGTTTGTGGTGTCGACTGAAACCCTGGAGAATTTCATCTCGACGGAGGCCGTTCAAGAAATGACGTCGCTCCGTCAAGATTTCTTTTCGTCGCTCGTCCAGATGGGGCTGACGGCCATGTCGTCCACGCCGGACGCCCAGCACCTGAATGTCAACAGTGCGAATACGAATTTGATCAAGGGCGTCATCGTGGGAGGACTGTGGCCGCGGGTGGCACGAGTCCATCTGCCATCATCGGCGATCAAGTTTGACAAGGTACAGGCAGGAACTGTACGGCGGGAGAACACGGCGAAGGAGTACAAGATGTACGATGTCAAGCACGGACGGGTGTTCCTGCACCCGTCGTCTGTGTTGTTTGGGGAGTCTAGGTGGAAGTCGCCGTTCGTGGCTTATTTCCAGATGCAGCAGACGAGCAAAGTATTTGTAAGGGGTGCAAGCGAGGTACGAGTGAGTATGAGGTGGATGCGGTTGGGTTGACGATTTCTTGATCAGGTGCCGATGTATGGGGTTCTACTGTTTGGGGGTGCGGTGAGAGTGAAGCACGTCGGGGGAGGATTGGTTGTCGGGGAGGGAGATGGCACGATCAGGCTGAAGGCGTGGCCACGGATCGGAACACTTGTGAACCAGTTGCGGTGAGTTGAATGATTGATGGTTGATAGAAGAGACTCGAGCGGGATGAAGTCGACTTTTAGAGGAAGAGCTGCAAGAGTGCATCGAACAGGGGGCGATGCTAGGATCGAATGAAGATACGGCGGTGCTGAGGGCGATTACGGGGCTGTTGGAACAAGATGGATTGAGCGGCCACTGAGACGAGGAATACACTTCTAGACGAGGGTAGTATACATGGGGTAAGTTTGGACTAGGTATAAGTTAGGTGAATCTAGGCTGCGTTCCATAATCTAGAGTGAGGGGCATGAGAGGCAATCGTGGCAAGATATCTTCATGCATGAGGGGACGGTAGGAGATCTTTGAATCGTCGTTGTTGGAGTAACAAAAGCTTTTCGTCGAGCTGCGTGATAAACGTGGAAGGGGACAATTGGTCATGGGAGACCGGGAGTGGACTTGGAGAGAGAGTGCGTGGGGCAGAGGATATCACCGTCTGCGGAAGGATGTCTGAGGGGTCTAGGAGTGGCATGGGTGCATTCCAAGGTGGGCCGTAAGGCTGAGTGCGTGCGACAGGTTTCCGACGGAGCCTGATGGAGAAAGACTTTGTAAGCGGCTTGGACTCGACGACCGGAGAAGGATGCTGGGAGGAAGATTTGAAGATGGATTTGAATTTGGTGGAAAAGGTACGACGTGCTGCGCGAGTGTCACTAGGTGACGGAGACAGAGAGATGAAAGGAATGACCTGTGAGCGACGGGGGGGATGGGGGGATGTCGCGAGACGCTGAAAGACCTGTCCCACGGATGAGCAAAGGAAAAGAGACAAGGAGAAGGATGTACTAGGGGGAGATAGTGTTCTTGATCGAAATGGGTTCACGAATCTCGGGCGGGGGGAAGACGAGGAGGGCTGTGGAGAGGACCAGGAGGAGGTCGAGGGAGTGGACAAGCGCCTCGGTGGTTTTGGCGGGGGGAGCGGAGGCAGATCCGGAGCCGAGCATGTGCGGCTGTGGATCGGATGAGACGCGTCAGAGAACGAGACGTGACGAGGAACAGGGGTAATTAGAGGAGGATCGGGGAGAAGGAGGGGTGGTGGTGGACGACGGGGAAGGAGGAGAAAGAGGAGGAGAAGGAGGGGGAGGAGGAGGAGGAAGAAGAAGGAGAGGGAGCATAACATTGAAAAAAGCGAGAGAAAGAGTGGAACGACATTTAGAGTATAAAATATTCAAACTCCGCGGTTATGGCTTGTTCTGATGACGACGACGAATTTGAGGCGTACGACTTTTCGGAATTTACAGCGCAAGAAATCGCAGAGATCGACGCTGAGCTCGCTCGAAAATCATCGCCGTTTGCGAATTTTCGCGCGTCCAAGAAAAAAAAGTTTTCGGTCTCTGATCTCGTCTGTCCTGCCTGGTGCGAAGTCCAGTTCGAGTACAGTCTCTATGGCCATCGCAACAAACCCGTACACGAACGCCCTTCTTCCTTCAAATCAAGGTCGGGTAAACAGATAAACGTCCACCAGCACGTCGCGCACACAAACGACCGCAGACTTGAGCGCGGAAAGGCGCGTGTCTTCTCACCGATCCACTCCACCCCTCATCTCGTCTATCCAGTCTGTCCACAAGGCGTTGCACGACCAGCTCTGTCCGGAAAAGCTCGTCGTCCGCACCGTCTCGGAAGAGGACCGCTTTGGCCTTTGGTCAGTCACCTGCTTCATCTCCATTTTTCTCACCCCCTCCAGTCTCATCCAGCTACTCGATGGTTTCGGCCAACTGGTCACCGACGGCATCACTGTATTTATTCGTCTTTTCCTGCTGTTTTTTTGCCTTACCCATTTCCAGAGGGAGTTGCCGGTCTTTACGATCACTCACTCTCAAGTCGTTTACGGCGTCATTGTACATGGTTTCTCCTCTATCATCCCTTTTCTTCTCATCCGCCTCCAAGGACGAAATTCTCTACCTGCCCGTTGCTCGGCCAGACCAGCCACCCCCTCCAACGTCTCGCTCACCACCCCCCAAGAAACCGCGTCTGCAGCCCTCTGCTGTCCCGCACGAGTTGCACATCCGCGACTACAAGACTCGCCGCTCTTCGACAATCCCTCTCGACCAAGATTCTCTCTCTCCGCGACTCCAGCTCATGCTATATCATCGCATGCTTTCTGCCCTACTTGAACCAGAAGCATTCGATTTCAATCTTCTCTGGAATCGGCTCAACCTCAATCCCACACAACATTTCTCACCACAGTTTGCAAAAGACGTCGCCTGGCACCAACGGCAAGGCGATCCGAATCTCAATTCCTTGCTTTCGCAGTGGTTCGCCATCGTGCAACAGCATCGCCCTCAAATCATCCGTGTCAGTCGACAGCTCCAACTCATTTATCGTCAATCACCAACCCACCAGCCCTTGAAAGGTAAAGACAGACCTTTAGAACCTCCAGATATAGAAGATCCTCTCGACGCCCTTGTCCTGCAAGAAAGACTCGACCTCGCACGCGCCATCGAACTGAGCCTCGCAGACATGGGCCATCCCCAACCCGGTCAGCTTGCTCATGACCTTGCCCAGAATGACTCTCTCGTCGGCCCCTCCTCCATCGCCCAAACTTCTGCCAGCCGCAACGATCTCGTTACCATCTCTGACCCTGTCCAGTCCGATCCCTCCCTCGCCCGGGCAATTCATGACGCGCTCCTCACCTGCGCACCAGTATCAGAAAAAGATTTTCGCAGTCAAGGTCGAGTGACAACTGGTGCTAAAAACGTCTCACTCATCTCCGCATAGACAATCCTCCGTCCGATGGGGCAAGATTGGCTACGAACAACGATATAACTCCGATTATTGGAACGAAACAGTTCAACATGGATGACGACGCACTTGACGAGCACCTTGCCGACGTTCTTCAATGGTGGTTTGGTGCCCGTCCCGCCAGGGGTGTGGATATCGCCCAGACAAATCGGTGCTTGCAAGTTCTCGTCCGTTCCTTTGTGGCGTGCATCATTGATTGTAATTTTAGCACCTGCGAATACCAGGATTCGTGCGAGTGGAGAGAGAAGAAGGCCAAGGAAGCACTGGCGCTGGCATCCGAGCGGCGGATACAACAGAACAAGACGAGTACCAGTGTTTGGTCGATAGTTGAATGACGAGTAGTACCCTGAGTACTCCGATTAGCACGCTCGGACCAATTTGTAACGATGGCTACCGGGCGAGTCTCTTGCGCTGCGCCCAGGCGGTGAGATGCTCATGGATGGCTGGGTAGACTACCTCCATCTCCAATTTCTCGGCGAACACGTCCTCTTTCACTCTCTCCGCCTCCAGTCCTTCTCGTCCTTTTTCCTCTGCAGCATCGTCATAATCATAATATGTCTGCTTGAAAAGTACGCTTCATTCCTCGCCTTGGCGACCACCGCCGTAATCACCACCCTCGTAGGATTCTGACCGTCCTCTTGAATAAAAATATTCATCCCGTCGCAGTGCGGCGCTCGCGGCTCGCGACCGCAGCCTGGAAAAGCTTTCTGTATGCAGTCGTCACTTGTTTAAGATTGTGAGTGCCTTCTTATCCGGCGCTGTCCCTCGCGAAAGAAACTCTGGGCATATAGATTATATATGCTCGTGGCCATGTCAAATCAACTCGGGTGCGTGTTCCTGACACCGATTGAAGCGCGAACCCTGACTCGCTCGACACATAGAGCCATCGCCGTCGTCGTAAGTCAGTGCCAACAGGCTCGGAACACTGTCCTTACCCCTTCAGGTGTTCACGCTGTCCATGGGACAGTTTGCTATCGAATATGCAGAATACCAGGAGCCGGAATCGGGCGAACAGTACCTGCACGACCTCCGTCGACGAGGCAGCCGATCGACAGGTACCCTTGACAGGGCGGAGGAACCTCTCCTCCGAATCTCTCCCAGAGCGCCTCGTCCGATGGGACGACCTCGTACCAGGTCCAAACCAGACGCCATCTTCATCCACCCAAGCGAGTCGAACCGCGCACGTGCGGATGCGTTCGCTCTCGAGCTCGGTATTGCAGGTGAGACGGAGCTGGTCAAGGGAAACAGAGCCGATGGTCAGGCATGGGAGCTCGGCAGAGGAAGGGACGTCGCACGCAAGACGTTCGGCGACCCTCACCGTCGGTTAGGCTTGGAAGTCGATGGGTTTGACGATGACGACGACGATGACGATAGTGCCGGCATGCACTAACTTTTTTTTTCTTTTTTTTTTTTGTAAGGCCTACCGACCGACATGTATTTCAAACGCTTCTCCGAATAGCCCCTAGTTTAAACACTTTGATGCTACCACACCGCTGATGTTATCCTCCGTTCATCAGATAAAGAGTTGTTCTGGAAGACGGTTCTTTCCATCTTTCCGAGGACAACCCCACGCGAGGGCGGCGGCCAAGCACGCCTTGGTAATTCCAACGCTGACAGCAACGTGCATTGCCTGAATTGGAAAAGACCCATGCGATTCAAGTATAGGGAGACGTGCGCGGTGGCTGCGTGTTCTGTGGTAGGGTGGATCATGAGGTCGAGCTTTCCAAAGTTGTTTGAAAACATAATGATCGGAACAGATTACCATCCGAAGCATCGGGCCACCGTACACACTTGGTGGGTGAGGAATCGCGAGGCCCGTCTGGTCAATTAGTCACAAACAGAAAACTCATAGTTAACGTCCTGCTTGCGATCCTGTCTTCAGAATGCAGACGCTGCAATGGCAAGGAAGCATCGCAAGCTTGGGAGACGCTTCGAAGATTCGTAGACGGCCCCGCAGAGCAAGTTGCAAAGGCGCGTTCTGCCCGCTGCGGGCTATGAAGGCTCCGTTTAAAACGTTCATCTCGCAGGCTGAAATCCGTCTCTGAGGGAGTGAACATCTTTCAAAGACCATTCGATCCATCTCATTCGTATGTAAGAGAATGTACTTCATGTGCAAAGATACAGCGTTCAACTGTCCCGACCAACACTGCCAACGGCACCAGTCCGCTTCGCAGTAAACCCCCGTTTCAGAGGTGCACCACGAGAGGCTTCTTCTGATTTCCTTTGCCACTGATCAATCAGTTTACCAACACCCTGATAGGGTTTTTCAGGAGACGACGAGCGTACATCCTCGGGTGGTGTAGTGCCGTTTACGGCAGACGTCGTAGCAGAGGGCAACCCGTCAATCCTTTCTCCCTGGGAAGTGTTCTGCGACAACAGCTTGCTGGATGAAGCCGTAGGTAGTCCAGAAACTGAACTCTGGTTTCTGGACACGTCCGCTCGTTTGTCCGTTGGCCCCGTGTAGTCAACCCTCGAGTTAAGCGATAACGGACGCTTGTCCGCGTCGAGACTCAAAGCATCGTCCGGCGCAGCGGCGGCCCGAGATGGCGAGAACTTGGAAGCCGTAGGCGAATGCAAGGGTTGTTGCAAAGATCGGCCCGTGGGCGTCGACTGTCCCACAACCGGTTTGGGAGGAGGAAGAGGACTGGTGGAGGCAACTTTACCAATGGCTTCATATCTCTGGACCATGTCCGTAATCGAGGGTCGACGTGAGCCACCCATCCGAGAGCCATTCTGGGGAACAGACAATCCAGAGGGGGTCATAGGTGGGTCTAATTTGCCATCAGATGTCGACTTTGATATTGGAAATACGAGCAGGGACTGCGGCCGGCCACGAGAAGCAGCTGTTGGCGTTGAGGAAACGGAAGTCACAGCCGACATTTGCTTCATATGGAAATTTGGCGATCGCCGATTCGGTGACTTGCTGGGCGACCGTGGCACTTCGATTGCCCCAGAATTTGTTGCTTGCAAGTGCTGCGGGGAGGATGCGTTCAACTTTGTGGCTGAGACAGCGACGGACCGACTCCTGTGTGATTTCGCTACAGAGTCATGAGGGGGATCACTGGATGGATTCGGAAATGTATCCTTCCGCCTCTCCCTCTCCTTAGTCTGGACAACACCACCACCCCATAGGTCAACCAAGTCGTGGACAGAGCTCTGCCTTCCTTTATGCCTGGTGCCAGATGCCTTCTCAACCGTTTTAGATGCCACAAACCCGACAGCATCTTCAGGGGCCTCCTCGTCGCTCGAAGATATTATCCTTTCTCGCGGCGACCCTGACATTGTCTGCGCCTTCCAGTTATCTGAAGACGAAGACCGTTCAAGAGAAGGACGACGAGCGGCCGGCCCTGTGGGTAAGTCCTTCAAGGAGCGTGTCGACGATGCAGGTGGAGGTCTACCTGGGAGCATAGGGTTCTTGTGGCTGGAGCTCAAGCTCGAGCCTCGCTTGCGCTCTTTGGAACGCGAACCCCGTGAGCTTCTCCCAGTCAGGGAAGGTGAGGTTCGCGTGGCGTGCCCAGGTGATTGCTGGCTGGCGATAGCTTCTTGTGGTAATTGGATGGGCACATTATTCTCCTCGACGAAGGAAGAACGCTTATGCGTAAACTCGCGCCACACGGGTGTCTCAGGAAAGTTCATTTCAGGTGCTGCACGGTCCCTCGCTGGCGATGCAAAGGAATCGATATCTCCTGTCAGCCAGTCTTTGTAATCGCGAGACTTCAACTTCTGTGGAACACCAGAGAACCCGCTGATCGAGTCACCCGTTAAATCAACCAAGTCTTGGGCCTCTAAGGGCTTGGAAGTGACATTCACCACCTGTTTTGCAGATAATGATGAGCGCGACAGCGGACGACCAGCAGGTCGCTTTGCTAGCGAGACACCTTCGCCAGTCTCCCAACCTGTCAAAGGCCTCGTTGACGTTGCCTCTGCATCGCGACCCACGATCCCTGTGGCTTGTTCGGAGCGAGCACTGCTTTGTATCGCCGCAGAAGCTGCAACCGAACGCTGAACACGAAGGGGTATCGAAGAAGTCAAGGGGACTGATAGATCAATGATGTCCTTGTTTCCAGGATCCTGTTCCGGTTGTGTGGTATAATGCGTGGGTTTCCGTGAGTAGACCATGGTTGCATCTAACTCTTCTATGGATGGGAACCGTGTCTCGACAGGAAAATCGCTAATCTGAGGGAGTGCTGAGGTGGTCGAAGAAACTGAGTTTGGCATGGCCTGACTAGCAGGGCTAACCTTCCACGATGGGCTCGTGTGCGAAAGTGACGGACGAGGCGAGGGTGTCAGTTTTGTGCTAGCAGCTATGGATTTCGGCTTTGTCACTGAAGCAGAGGGACTGTTTGCGGCGGGGACGGCGCGGTTGTAGGCATTTACCGATGCAAGCCCGGTTCTCAGCTTGCGTGCCTCGCCTAGTGTTGGCGCTAGAGGTGTAGAGGATGTCAAGCCGAGTCCCTCAAAAGCATCCTTTCCTTTGGTAATGACAAGTTTTGTGGTCCGAGATCCCTCTAAAGGAGGTGCGATCTTGGATGAAGCCGTCTTTTCAACTGGAGCTGGAGCCGCACCAGATCCCGCTCTACCACTGTCATATGCACCCCACAGCTTCTCCGCAAAGTTGTCGCCGAAGGTATCGTTGGTCGAATGTATGTCACCATTAGCTCTTGGGGGACCCGCACCCACTTCACCTCTGGTACTGCCTTTTGGTTTCCACGCTGATATCGCAACATTTCCAGAACTGGATGCCTTGATATCTTCTTTGCTCGGCACATTGCTTTTCAAGACTCTCCAAGCATTGCCTTCTTCCTCGCCAAAGTGGTCGTCCAATAAATCGACCTTCGGGGGCTTGGTTACTTCCAGCGTTGCCTTTATCGGACTTGGAGGCTTTGACGTGTCCGAAACTATGGGTTGAGCGGAAGTCGGACGCCCACGTCGCATAGGAGCAATGGCCTCTAACACTTTGTCCCTTGCTTGAATGCCCGTGTTCTTCGCTGCTGCTGGTCGTTGGGTTGTGGTCGTTGGCGATGGGCGATACGATACCAAATCATCGAGTTGGTTGGCAGATTGGGACTGGGGGACATGTGGCGAGAGAGGTTGTTGGGGTGCAATGTGATAGGCAACGCGTGGTTTGGTCCCGCGCATGTGATGGACTTGACCCAGGATCTCAAACACAGATGGACGTTGGGCGCCATGCTCGCGGAGCACCGACACTGCATTACACGAAGGCATGAGTCGAGGTAAGACGCGTAAACCGCCAACGTACTGATTAAGCCAATCATCTGCGGGGAGTATAGGGGATATGGTGGGATCCGGTACTGTACATTTAAAATAGCCAAAGGACCGTGTTCCTCGAACGGAGTCGTATAATAGCAGAGTTTGTAGAGCAACACCCCTAAAGCCCAGACGTCTGATTTTTCATCAATAGGACGACGCAGATACGGATCGATCATCTCAGGGGGCCTATACTGGAGAGTTGTATGGCGATTGAGATCAGCCTCGAGGGCCCTGATCTCCTGTGTTGTGGATGGAGGCCGGGGAGCAACTGGCGTTGCGGATCCGAAATCGCACAATTTGAAGGAGGTACCAGACGACTGAAGAATGTTTTCTACTTTGAGGTCGCGGTGTAATAAAGCAGGTCGTAGATTGTGCATGGCTGCGACTCCTTCGAGGACGTCAACAAAGATCTGGAGAATCTCTGCTTCTGTAAGACGTTCCCTGAGACGCCTGTTCATCATGTCGATGATACCTCCGCCTAGAATTTGCTGAGTTGAGATATCCGAATAAGAAATAGAGCCGTGGTTACCTGGACAATACTCCATGAGGATGAAAACTTCGTATTGGCCATTGGACATCCTATGCCATGCGGCGTCAATGAGGTGCACGATGTTGGGATGCCCTTTCAGGATCCTCTGGTTTCACGGTGTAAAACGATGACATGTTGC
This sequence comes from Boletales sp. KT-2023a, assembly GCA_038090395.1. NCBI lineage: Eukaryota > Fungi > Basidiomycota > Agaricomycetes > Boletales > Boletales sp. KT-2023a. The sequence goes on from JBBPMP010000006.1 coordinate 192,022, forward strand.
TTGCAATCATACTGCGCACCATAATATCGACTTCTTTCTTGACTTCGGCAAGTAACAGTTCGCTCGGGACGGCGATACGTTTGAGGACATGATGGGTCGTGTTATACACGGGTGTCGCGGTCTTTACAAGATAGACATAGGAAAAGCCACCTGAAAAAGAGGATTCATACAATACGATGGCAATGAGAGATTGGGGACGACCTTGACTAAGATACCTCTCCACCTGGACAGTGTACCTGTTTACGGAGATTGTCTGGCCGGGAAGTAAAGTACCCTTGTTCTCGACGGGATAAGCCTGCTGCTGCATGGCGATGGTGATGGTCGTATGCAGGCAGGGCCAACCGACGAAGCAGAGCAAGGGTTGACCAGCGCGGCTCGATTGATTATTGCCTTTGCTATTAGTTAGTTGTCAGTGAACTGAGCGATCACGTGAGTGGTAACTTGAGTACTACACGTGGTCATATGGGTATCCATAAACCGCAACGGCCAGACAGGCAAGTTCCTATGCAGTAGTGCTGGCAGGGGTCCGGTGTTGCCCGACGTGGTCTCAAACGACCACTACCACCGTGTGTGGGTTACTTGTGAGTTATTTCTCTTTGCCACCCACGCACCGCATTCAGATTTAGCTCGTTATCTCAGCTGGTTTAGATTTATACCCACCATATTACGCGCGCATCATGTCTAACACTTCGAGACTTCCTGCCATGCAGTCAGAAGCAGTTCCCTTCTCCCGCCCCACCACCCCAAAGCCACATCCACTCAAGATCGGATGGTATGGTCTTGGTGCAATGGGCTACTTCATGGCTCGTAATATCGCCACGGCTCGTCAATCGCAATCAAACGGCCCCGTCCTGTTGTATAACCGCACCTTGTCAAAGGCACAGCAACTTGCAGATCAACTCGGCTCATCGGTTGCTCGGGTCGCTTCAAGCCCAGCTCAGTTGGCCACCGAGTGCGATGTTATCTTTACCAATCTCGCAAACGACGCTGCGGTACAGAGCGTATACAACGAGTTCGCAAAAGCACTTTCGGTAAGTCTAGCAGCCACACTCGCTTCGCGGATAAGCAAACGATAGCGCGTTTCCTACTAGGCAACACCGCCCACTAAATCAAAAATCTTCGTCGATACCAGCACGGTGAGTCCGTCCGTCGCGGGTCTCTGCACCCATCTAACCCGTTAAAGGTGTACCCTACACTCTCTGGCAAGTACCTTTTTTATGCCCCACGTTCGACGGATGCCAACGATAAAACTCAGGGGATATCGATAAACTTATCTCCAGCTTTGCACACTGCAGATTTGTGGCGTCTCCTGTCTTTGGACCTCCGATGGGAGCAGATGCTGGGAAACTCGTTATTGCAATGAGCGGTGACTATCGATCCAAGAAGGAAGTGGCATATCTCATGGTCCCCGGGGTGGGCAGGAAGGTCATCGATCTGGGAGGCAACATTGAAAAAGGTTGGTCATTGGAATATTTTACAGCCATTTTCTTATGCGACCGCCCTTTAGCCCCTATATTTAAACTGATCGGCAATGGCTTGATCATGGGTGCCAATGAGTTACTTGCCGAGACGCTTACTCTCGGCGATAAAGCGGGAGTCGGAGCTCACGCTGTGTATGGTCTCGTGAAAGGTAAGGTTGCGACGGCTTGGGTATGATATAGACATCTAATCAGGCAACCCAGATATCATGCCTGCTCCTGGGTAGGGATTGATTCGTTTGGCACTTGGTCGGCTTGGCTAAGGAGATTCGCTAGTTTGATCGCGTACGGTGATCGGATGGTCAATGACCGCTTCGACGGCTCGAACGGCTTCGCTATCGATGGGGGAATCAAAGACTCGATGTTAGCGGTGGTGCTTGAATACATTGCTTGATCGATGTTGACGTCTCGACCAGGCACATTCGTCGTCTTGCCGCTGAACTCAATTGTCCCATGCCAGCGGTGGACACGGCCCATCAACGCATGATCACTGCGAGGTCTATCCATCAAGAACAGAAATTGGCGGGTACCCACAAATGGGATGTTATTGACTGGAGTTCTATGATTGCAGGCAGCCGAGTGGCTGCCGGCCTGAACCCGTTTGATAGTGACAAGGTTGGTTGGTTCTTTTGAATGACCACATTTTCAATAACATTTCTCAATTTAGAGTAGCCATGTTATCCGAGATGACTAGAAGATTAGATTGACTAGAAGATTAGATTTGTTATTGTCGTAGAAATTCATCGCGTCTATTTACATGTCGCAGATGACTCCAAATGAGAACAGAAGCTTTGAAACATATATGGAAATTAGGGTTAGGGTTAGAACAGAGCAAGGACAAAAAAAGAGATGGCCTGCCCAGCCAGAGTGGCCGTGGCAGGACAGGAAAATATTGAGACAGTGCATGAGCCGAAGCCCATACAAGCCGCGATTACCCTCTGTATGGACAGGGTCGCCGTGCTATGGAGAGTCCCCACGGCCCGCACACCCAGGTACATGAAGGAGCATGCGCCATCAAGGTAAGTATGAGGTGCCATCTCGCTCGACCACAGCTTATATATCCTTGAAACACCGCGCACGGACCATCCCTTTGCACGTCCATTTTTGGACAATGCATAATTGTCACGTGATACCACCAAATCGATCATCACAATCCTCTTCTGTACTCTATAAACGCCACTAGGTTGTCTCGTACTTCTTCCCCTCTTACCTTCAGATCTCGTTCCCTGCGGCGATCAATTGCTCTCACCACTTTCCTCACCCCATCAACGCTTTCCACGAGACGATCTAGAAATCCTGCGTTCCGAAAGTTGATGTCGTAAGGTACCCTCTCATCCGAGTAGATATCGATCAGGGCGGATACTGCCTGCAGGAGGGGCTCGGTACTTTTAGTCGATGGCGTAGTCGCAGTCGGTAGAATGGATATAAGATAACTGGATATCACCTAGAGACGATGTAAATCCAGCACCGCGGTGCACAACGCAACAACGTACGTGGTTTGCCTCCACAGAGCCTGGGTGTTGCGCCAGGCATTCCAGCGTACCAATACATTTCACCTGCACACGGGCATTCGTACTTCCATCGCAGACATTCATCAAGATTTGTGCTTGCTGATCCACCGGAACCTGTGGATGGTCGAAGCGGAACAAGCACACGGAACTAGACCACTTACTATTTTGCCTTTCCAGATGTTCCCGATGCCCCAAAGGACCCCGATCGCAATTTGCCAGATTTCGCGCTTGTGTTCCTGCCCTGGACCTACGTCAAGCCCGATTTTGGACAACGCCACCCATATCTCCGACCAAACGCTGTGTCCAGCGCTTTCGTCCGCAGCAAGTTCCGCATTTGCAATCGCCGACAACGACAAGAATATATTATTCAAACATTCAAATGCGCTCACATGTATAACGCCGAGTGCAGACGTTGTCGGAGGATGAATCGATACAACAGATGGGGCCGAGAAAGAAAGGGTCGTCGGCTGAACCAAAGTTAAAAGAGGCCGTACGAGCTCAGGCAGGCGGCTTGTGGAGGATCGCCTTGCATCATTTTCTTCTGGTGGTATGCCATCGGACATGTCATCCATCTCCACGTCCTCGTCTAAAAAGGTGATTCGGCTGTCAAACGAGCGTTGGCACTTTCTTACCTTCCAGGTCCTCGTCTTTTTCGTCGGTCGAGATGCCCGAAACTGGATCCGGTAGGGTCGCACAGACTCCCGTCATAATTTCGAGAGCAAGCTGGACTGTCCTCAATTTATTTTCCAGCCGTTCCAGTTCTAGTTCGGTCTGCGACTTGTGATCCGATTTTGGGGTGTTTTTTAGTGACAATTTCTCGATGGGAGGCGGATCATTCGCCTTGGGCGGAAATCAAGAGACGATCTAGTGTTTCGCACGCAACTGACCTGTTGGGCAACGAGCCCAGTGACTTGTTGGACCACTTCAACCAAGGATACCGAAGAGACAACAGGCATGAGAACCGGGAGGAGAAGGTCGTTGTTAATGTCGAGGGCAGACGCAACGCTCGGAGGCGGCAAGGGTGATACATTGCTCATAATGCCTGCCGACAAGTTGAACTGTGCTGGCTTGTGTGTCATCGAAAAGGACCTCACCACAGCATAGCACCTTGAGAGTCTCGAAACGATTTCCACATTGATCCGTTAATTTTCCCTCGGGATCATGTTCACGTGCAATATCCAACAGACATGCACTATAGCCAGCATCAGAACGAACCTCGTCTATTGCCGTCTGATTGTCATCTGTGAGTACGTATAAACTTTGGGCTGTATGAGGGTAGTCAGTTTGGTGGAAAGTCAAGTAATCAGTAAAACAGCTACCAGCTGCAACCACAGTAGACGTGGGCAGCTTGTCACGAAAGCCCAAAAAGGACATCAAGAATGGAACAAGATTGATCTGGTTGATGGCATTGAGAGCCTTGTTTGAAGTCTCGCTGATCACTTTCAAGACCAAGGTCGCACAGAGAGCGGTTAAGGACTCACGAAAGGCACCACAGAATAGTGATTAAATTGTCTGCAAATTCGTACACGACCTTTTTCGCATTTTCTGGGGCATTTTTGGGAGATTCCAGGAATTGAGCAAGTACCGTGGATACCTTGATGGAAAACCACAGAATATACCGAGGAGGCAATCTTGGACAATGCAACACGCGCACCTTGGGCACAAACGTCTTCAACGGGGAAAGAATGTTCTTATTGTACATTTCGGCACAAATGTCATATCCCCCGTCGACACACAGGTTGCTAGGATACAACGCGTCAAAGATGGGCGAAAGAGAACCGATCTAGCAAACCGTAGTGCACCAGCAGCCTCAATCCACACCTCCTCTTCGTTGTCTGACAGGCGCGTAATCAAAGCTCCCACCACATCTTTCCCTTGCAGCAACCTCCGAGTGGATGGATCATTTTGTATGAGATTAGACACTGCAACACATGCCCATTTACGCTCAGAACTGTCAGGGCTTTCCATCTGCATGGGCCGACTAAACCAGATGGAAGATCTCCCGGGTGGAACAGACACACTTTTTGAATGATCGGCAAGATGGCCTCTTTTTTTGTGGAAGCAGATTCGACAGATGCAATGCCTTGGGGCAGGTGAGAGTCTGGAACCCTCATTGGGTTATGTCTACGCATCGTTCTTTTCTTTTGAGACTTCCCCATGGCCGTACTTTGACAGAGGTAGGGACAGACGCCTCCTTCGGCAGCTGGTCATGCGAAGGGGTAGGCGTGAGCCGAGAAGCTCCGAAGGAGTTGCCGCTCGGCAGCCCAAAAATGGTAATGTAGATTGAGTACAAAATGCTTACTTCCCGTTCGCAAGACGCGAGGGACGCATGTGAGTTTTTCCGTAGCACAACATTAGTGATATATATCTTATACACGAGTAATAAGTCCTTGAAAGATTGTCCCAAGCTCACGAAAAACTAAGGATGGTATTGGGGAAGTATACTATCCGTAGCGTCTGGGCCCCGTGTAGAGGACGGAGCACACAATATGGAAGATACACTTGGCGGTATGGGCGATTCCATCACGCCAGAAAGAGTAGAGTCACGATCCGCCGGGGCGACAGCCTCGGGAACGTAAGAAGCTCCGTCCCAATCTTGAAATATAACATCTTCACATTCAAGTGAAGGTGCAGAGGGCTCCAAGCCGGGATAATCGATGGGAGGAGGAGGTGCACTCGTTGAACGTCCGGACGGAGATGCGGACAATTCAGGAATAGAAAGAGGAATGGGGATGTCATCTCTCTCTCCAAAGCAAAGATGATCACCGTCCAGATACCCAAAAGGCACGTCGGTTTTAGAAGGAGGGGGCGGGAAAGAGGGAGGCAAACCAAAGTCAACGAATGATTCGCTCGGGTCAACGCCATAGTTTTCTAGATCGTCTTCGACCTCGTGCCAATCGGGTACAGAGATTGGTTGCGTCGTACTTGCACTCGCCGCATTGAGTGCAATTGGAGGCGAACTTGCCAATTGTTGCATGCGGGCAAGCTGTGCTTTGTCATCGATAGCAACATGGCCATCGTTTCGAGGAATGTACGGAAGTGGTTCGTCGACTATAAAAGAAGACCGGCTACTGTGTTGGGCTAAACGGTCGGGTGGTGTCGGACTCGGGTGTGATACGGCGGAGCTCGGAGGTGAATGAAGAAATAGAGGAGGAGAAAGTGACGCTCCATAAGTAGGAGGAGAGACAGGACGAGGTGAACCATGCTGGACGTCGGATGGTCTGGGGAGACTATCGCCAAAAGACGAAACCGGTTCTGGCTCCGAGGGGTTTGGTTCTTCGGGTGCGATAGAACCCCGACGAGACGGGGGAACGACGGACGCTTGCGAGTCACAAAAAGACGGAGATAGTGGTCTGCTGGATATGGAGGAGCCCAGGGGTCTTTTTCTCCGCCGGCGTGCGGATTGACGAACGTTGGATCGCCAGCGGGCACTCGCTTTTGCCCACATCCGCATTTTGCCCCGAGGATCCTTTTCCTGCGCATTTTCTTGGGCATCGTTGTCAACGTTGTGATTGCGGCCAAGTTTGCGTTCAATGTCCCTTGTTTTTTTCTTGCGCCTTCTCCAAACAAGACATCCGATCATGAAGACGCATATACAGCCAGCCAAGACGATTGCTAGAGAAAAGATGATGGTCGATTCGGTATTGGAGGTGGTGGTGGCGCTATCCCATCCTGCAGGCAAGGCGGAAGTGTCAAACGTCTCTGTAACGGAGGAGTTGGCGGAAGAGGGCATGGGCGTCTGGGAGGAAGCTGGTTGTGATTGGATGTCAGACGGGATCGGAGTCGTGGAAGTAGAGCAACACTGAAGGAAACTGTTGAACGGGAGGAGGAAGCGCCAAGTTTGGACCAGACTGACCGTTGAGCCGTATAATGTCCACGCGTCGGTTTTCCGCCAAAGGCTATCCGATCCCTCGACATATCTATCTGCAACTACCTGACGCTGAACATACCTCGAAGGTAGAGTCGGAGACGGAAATGGAGCGGAGGAGGACGGGACGGGGGTGCATGAAGGGGAGGCAAGGAAGCTGGAGGGATCGATGTTGTCTAGCTCGATGAACGGGCAAAGGAAGGAAGGGGGTGGGGTCGTGAGCGGGAGAGGGAGGGGATTGCCTGCGACGACGGTAGGTGTGGTTGCGATGACGGCAAGGGCAGAGAGGAGGGCAGGAGAGGGAAATGGGCGTGGGACGGCATTGGGCGAGCGAGTACGAGTGAACCGTCGGGTGGCTGAAGAAGTTGTGGATGACGATGGTCTGGCGTAGTTATTCCATCGGCCATGTTTTGGCTTGGCCATGATACCACCCAAAGCACAGAAGACGTGCCAAGACAGTCTTGTGGACACGGCGTGGCTTAATGCGGAGACCAAGCCGAAGACACGATGGGACGAAATGACAGCGAGCCTTGATGCGAGCAACGGCCGTCCCGGTTCAAGCAAATGTGTCCTGGCGTCGTGCAGCCCGTCGTCGACCGATGTGCTGAGGAAGAAGAGGGGGGGGGACACTCGACGGCGTGGGCGGGAACGCTAGCAGCTTACTTAAGTAACAATTTAATCCGCGCATCAAAAATAATTCACTTTGTCCCACCTAAAATTTGAAATTCAGATTGGGTAATCGGATACCCTGGCGCGAGCGCTATTATGTAATATTCACTGCTACATATTACTTAATCTTGCATCATCTGACACCGCCGTCGTTCTTCGTTCCGTCTGCGCACCCGTTCTTGCAGTGTCTTCTCTTCCTCTCCACTCCGTCGCTGCACAAACGCATCCTCCGTCCCCGCCTCGTACAACAACCTGTACGTTCGCAGACTTATCCGAATACTCATATCGCTGCATGCGACGATCGATTCGTCAGTTGATACCGATCTAATTTTAGTCGATCAGATTAGCGAATGCCCGCACCATGTAAAACACACCCACTTGCGTAAAAATAATGCGCTTCTCCCTTCTTCCTTGCGTTCTGGCAACCATTCTGTGGGCTGCCGTAGCACATACGAATCCAGGTATTCACGCCATCGCCCCATCGCAGACCGATCTACTTCAGCGCTCGGGTCGTGGCTATCAAGCAGCTGGATGTACATCTTCTTCGATCGTGGTTCCTGCGTCATCATCCCATGAGGCACGCACCCTAGAATTAGCAGAGATGCACCTACCCATTCAATGCGATATAAATGTTCATCTGATCCCACGTGTCGCTCAGCCTCTCGACGATATCGGATCATATCCTGATTGGTTAACCTCTCGGCTTTGCGCGCGTCTTGAAGCATGGTCCACAGTTCTTGTGACTTGTGATCTGAGAGTACGCTTTGCACCTGCTCCATAAAGGTTGCTTAGCGCCGTTTTGCAACATATATCAATTTCCCAACCTGCTTGACGAATGCAGCAACAAGCTTGTCGAACGTGAACAGGAGATAGGCCTGTGTAAACGTTCTCACTAAACAACTTTGCGCGCTAGTCCTAGGGTTACCCACCTGGTTGCCGAAAAACCATCGCATGTGCTCCTCAAACAAACTCACCTCGAGCTCCCCGTCAAACAGCTTTTCACATGCATCTATAAGATACATGTAAACCAGGTCCCGAGTGTTGTCTGGTCGCTGTTCTCCAAATGCCTCCATGGCTTGCCTGAGGATAACGCCAGGCCCATTCGGGTCATCTAATCCCAGTTCCACGGCAACTGGATTGCTATCCAGGGGATTGAGGTTCTCAACCACATGCCTGGCTCCCTCATCCTTGCATGTGACAAGACGAGAATAGATTAACTGTGGTATAAATAAGCCAACCAAGAAAAAACCTGGCAAGGCGTCAACTACCTGCAGCAAACACAACAAGGTATAAATGGTTGTATTGGCAAAAAAGGGCTTTCGTTTTGAGACGTCGCCAAAATCGGTGCAAGCTTGTGCAGTATGAATCCAGACGTCGCCGATGTTGTTTGCGCCGGGTGTATGGAGATCATCAACGCGACGGGAAGTCGAGGCCAGACCTCTCGTGTCGTTGCCAGGTGATTTTTCATGTGAAGATCTAAACAACGGTTTCCGAGTTGCCGTCGGTGAGCTGGTTGCTGGTCTGCTTCCGCCGTGCGAGGCTTCATGCTCCATATCATCGTCCTGCAAACTGTCAGAGGGAGCGCACATTACATCAAATTCGTGGGAGGAGAACATGCAAAGCAAAGGCACGAATCGGCGGAGAAAAGTCTCCATGGCGCGCCGCTCCGATGGACTGTATTGCGCCTGAGAATGATCTAGAAAGGAGTAGGCCAGACGAAGCGCATCGTGCAATATAGATGTTTGATCAAACTCAAACTCCAGCTGATGTCCCACTGAACCTGTGGCGAAAGAAGGTCGACCTCGTTGTGAAATTTTCTGTTCTTGAGCTTCCTTGATGGCTTCGATATGCTGCACAAAGTGTTTGGCTGTGATCTGTTTCTTGTCGTTGGCCTTGAATTGTGCGCCTTGATGATCAAGAGATTTGTAAAAGTTTTTGGCATCAACATCGCGCCAAGTCTTGTTCCATTCTCGTTGTATACGACGCCACTCCTCATCCTTGGCCTTGAGACGGGCCAGCACAACCGGGACCGCAACACTTGGACAATCTTGTAGGGCCTGGATAACTTCTGCACCTGCGTCACGCCCATAAACCTTCTTCAAGGTGCGATGATAGATGCATCTACTAGAGCCGCCAAAGTCAACCTTGAGACGGAAGGTCGTGCGCTCCTCGTTGGTCATTTCTTCGATGCGCGCATTGAGGGGCTCGAATAGAGCAATGGTACGGGAAATGGCCTCAAGTTGGACGTGATACTCATGTCGCTCCTCTTCGCCCTTGTGGATCGCTTCTTCGAACGAGTTTTTCTTGTGGGAAATGAACCCCGCCTCTTCTGATGCCCAGGTGGGATGGGAAACCCAGACATCATTCAAGACAGACCGACACAACTCGTCACGGCTGGAACAAGCGAGATTGACCTCCTACGTAGAGAGTGAGGGACCGATTCAGAGGTGTAACCAGGAGGGAGAGACTTACGCTTTCCGGTAGCTTGCGATAGCTCGGGCCCTCTCCTTCGTCGGCTGGGAGGGCAGGTAATGGTTCCGGCGGCCCTGTGCGGATGCTGCCGGGAGGACCGTGTTCGGTGCTGGGCTCATCGATATGGAGGACATCTTTGAACTGTGCAAGTAAGTCGCCATCGCCCAAAAAGACTTGGGACAGGTCGACGAGAGTTTTGGCGTCGATGATATCTTTTGAGTAGAGGGTAAGCAACTTGAGGAATTCTTCATAAGTATCCCTGTTCTCGAGGGTACGCTTTGCGCGCTCAAAGAACAAGAGTTCGTCGGGAGGGGTCTGCAATGCGGGATGAGGGAGATTCATAACAGAAGGCAACATGCCCATATGAGAGAGTGGGGGTGGGATGGGATGAGACTGAGGAATCGAGGTGGAGTGAGGCGGGGAAAGTGGCGGGAGGGCATAGGGGGTATAGTGGGGAGATTCCGGATCACCAGGCTTGTGGGCATGCTTTGGCCTCTTTGACTAAGAAGAGGTGAGCGAAGACGGGGTAGGGAGAGGAGAGGACGAACCCGAGAGAGCAGGGAGCGGGAGGAAGGGGCTGGGGTGGAGTCCTTTTCGGGTGCTTTGCGCCTCTTCTTTGAAACGACGGATTTCTTGGAGAGCTTGTCCTTGTCCAAGTCGGACCACTGTGTGGGTATGCCTGGACCGAGCGCAGGCTGGGAGACGATAGGGCCACCGGAAGCAGAGAAAGCCATGGAGGCCTCGGGGAGAAAGTCTTTGAATTCGACCAAGAGATCTGGGGCGTCCTTGAAGAGGAGCTGTACTCGGGCGTATACCTGAGACTGGATGGGGGTAAGAGAAGAGGGGAGGAGGGGAGGAGGCTTACGTCCTGTATGTGACGTTGTTCCTTTTGGTAAGTCTGGAGTATCTCGAGGAACTGCTTGTAGGTATCTGGGTCATCGGCGTAGCGAGCCTTTATCTTGTTGAGGTACTGGATCGCGTGGTTGAACTCGCCTGCGGGTTTGGCGTCGGGCCTGGCGCCGAGGCCGCCGAGGAAGGAGGCGGCGGCGGTGGTGGAGGCGGTGGAGGCAGCGGGGAGAGGGAACGAGAAAAGGTCGGGGGGCTGGTAGGGAGTGATCGCACGTGATGGGATATAGGGCTTTATCGTGGACTGGGTGGTCGTGCCAGAGGGGGTGGTGACACGGATGGCGTTTGGGTCACGTGGGTCGGCGGAGATGTCGATCCTGTAGCCGGGGGGGAGGAAGGTATTGAAGCCCTGTATGAGGGAGGGATTGCCGTGGAAGAGCATGGAGACGCGGTCGATTACGCCGGGGGTGTCGATGCTAGGGATGCGAAGTGAAGCGACGCGGGGAGGAGGAAGGGGAACTCACACTTCGCTCTTGAAGTCCTTCATGATGTCGAGAAAGTGGTTGTACACGTCTGGCTTGTCCTGGAACTGGACCTTGACGGCGTCGAGATAGCTAAGCGCGTCTGTGACGTTGAGGGGACGGGCGAGGTGGACATCGGTCTCGGGCGCGGTACGGGAACGGGGCATGGCGTCCATGCTTGCGCTAAGGAGCGTGGGAGCGCGGACAGAGTAAAAAAAAAAAAAGGGGAGGGTGCAGGTTCGACTCGAACGCACTCGATGAAGATGCCTCCCCGCGCCAACGACGGCCTCGACTTTACGCCCATCCTCACCCACTATATCTTCCTGTTCACCACCGTGCTCTCAGTCGTACGCGTTCGTGTCCTCCTCCTCCGCGTCCCTGCTCACTTCGTCCCACTTTAGCTCGCCTGGTTTATTGCCTTCATATCACAGACCATCGCAACAGCACAGTGTACGTCCCCCCTCCCCTCACAACTTCCTCTGCTCACCCCCTCCAGTCGGAAACGCAAATGTCGGCGTGTCTTGGTTCGCCATCTTTCTCCAGCTTTTCCTTATCCTCGGCGTGATCCACACCCTCGCAACCGACTCCATCGCCATGCATCGTTTCCAAATATCCACTTTTGGTGCCGTCGCAATCGTGTTCGCCGTCCTCAGCGTAAACGACACCATCTTTTCCGGCCATGCTGCCCTCGACGCCATGGCAGCCGGCTGGCTCATCCTCTCAATCGTCGACATCCTCTGGGTCCTCTACTTCACCTCAGAGGAAGACTCCCTCGTTCTCCATCTCTTCAACTCTCTCGGAACAGGCGGTCTCACCCCTCCTTCCCGTCGTCGAAGAACCCGCGGCCCTTCTGTCCATAATATGTCCTCAAATGGTTATGCTGCCAACTTCTCCTCCGGTGCTGGCATCGGTTCGCAGGACATTCCATACGATCCCGCTGTAAAATCTCCCCCTTCAATCGGTCCCGCAGCCGTACGAAGCCAGAACAGCTTCGTCGGTGGTGCCAGTCTCGACGGTGCTCCTCGCACTCTCGGCGCTGCCGCTGCCCCCCCGCTCAGCGTACACGGCACTCCAACCCCACCACCAGGACAGCTGGCTGCTCCAGATCAAAGCAATCCCACCAGCTCTCCCCTCGTCGGTTCAGGTGCTGCGGGTGTCGGTGCTGGCGCTTCTCTTACCGCTTCGAGCCCTCCCCCAGAGGCTGTCCCAGAACAAGAAGCGTTCGCTTACAAGGCAAAGGCCCTCTATGCATGTCCGTAGTCTTGTTCCTCCCTTTACCTTCATTTTCACACCCATTCTAGACACCGCTTCCCCTGACGACCCAAACGAAATTTCCTTCATCAAGGGCGAAATTCTCGACATTCTCGACAAGCAAGGCAAGTGGTGGCAGGCAAAGAAGATCGACGGAACGGTCGGCAGTAAGTCCCGTCCCCTCGTCCCTGCTACTTTCTGTTCACCCTCTTCCAGTTGCCCCTTCAAATTATCTCCAGATTATATAACTCATCCTGTATCTTCTTTCCCATCTTATGGACGCGTGTCATGCACTCTACGAACTTGACGTTTTTTAATGGCGCTGAGATTACCGAGCTGCTCTCCAATGGTGTTGTTGTCAACTGTAATGTCCTCTTCTCGTCCCTGCACCTCCTATTTATCTTCTTCCCGCCAACATGATACCAAAAACCCCTGCATGCTTCCTGTCATCGAGTTAAATACATACATTATCATACCGTGTGATATCCCTTTTGATCATGCCCAGCCTGCTACCTCCCGAACTTTGGATCATCGTCTTCCGTTTGGCAACCTATCCTTCACATGGTTTCCCCGCGCCTTACTACGAGCCGTTTCGCGTTTCGTCGGAGACGTTTGATGAATCGTTGAGGACAAAGCGCACCCTCGTCCAGGTGTGCCGCCTTTGGCGCACACTGGCCACCGTTTATCTGTACGAAGACGTCCGGGTTGCCTCCGATCTGAGCGCTCTCAAGGCAGTCCTAGCAGACCAAAACACTCATTACCCTCTCGCCAGATCCGTCCAACGCATCGAGCTCCCTTACTCCCGCACCGCGACAGAAAAGCTCGGCGACACCCGCGACATTGTCGAAATCCTTGGCAACTGTACCTCTCTCAAAACTTTGGTCCGTCCTTTCCTGGACGCAGCACCTTATTCTGTGCACTACGAATTCCCTGCAGAAATCGTACCCTTGTCCTCCCTCACGCGACTGGAGTGGTGGTACTACAACAACGCTGCACGTTCAGGTGGCATCAATTCCTTGATCGATGTCCTTCGCAATGCCCCCTCCTTGCAGTTCCTCACTCTCGGCGGCGAGCTTTGGATGAACTCTGTGCAGCTAAATTCCCCCGTACGATTGCCAGCACTAACGACGCTTCGGTTGAGGCGGGTAAACGCCATGTTTGTGTGGCAAATCAGGCGTTGGGAACTACCTTCTCTCGTGCACGTCGTCGCCGACTTTCCGCCAGACCACGGTGGTTTGGAAGAGCTATGGCTTCATTTCGGCAGCCAACTCTGCACAGTCGAATTTGGACGCAACGTTGCTTTCCTCATGACAGACCAAATCTCGGTATTCCTTCGGAGATGTCCAGGAGTTAAAGTCTTCAATTACTTTGTCGATTTTACAGCACCGCCCGCCGAATCATTCCTGGTTGAGCAGTCCTCCCTCCAATGCATAGGAATCCACGCTTTCCCGTGCGACATCCCGCACGATAATTGGGGACACCTTAGCCATCATCTCCGCTTCCTTTCTAGTCGATTCCTTCCCTCTCTCAAGCGCGTAGTCCTGTACGGGAACTGGGAGCAGATTGTGCGAGATTCACGCATTTCGTCAGCCTTGGACCATATCACACAGCACGGCTGCACGATTCTTTTTTCGAATGATCTAACAGATCCTCCTTGTGATCACCTTTGATAAACAGATGCAACAATGCTAAATTGATCACCTTTTTCCCCACCCGACGCTCGATGCTTATTTCCAACTCCGTTCTAGCGGTCCTGCGGTTCCTCCAACTTTATACACACTCTTTGTTATACCTTCTAGTGAATTTGTGTGATGATCTAGCCGGAATCTTGTTGTCATCCCAAACCCAGCGTTTCACGTTTGAGTCGCTTACGTGGTGGCGATTGTAGGACGATCTCTCGCACGATCGTGTATGTTTTCTTGGAGCGTGTTTCGGGATGGTCACCGGGACCACTCATGGGAGAGATAATGGGTTAGAAAAATATTATCTGAAGCACCTCTATTGCGATCAAGGAGAAGTAGTACTAGTACCTCTGCGTTCTCTGCGCATCCGGCGTGTGTGGCTTGCTAATTCCGACAGGTTGAATATGTCAATATTTCACAATGGCGAGTTCAAAAATCGCATGAATGTGGTCGCCCTCACCGAGTGCTACACGTCCCTTGGTATGCCCGGTATGACCCGGGTAAGCTCTTTTTTTCCCCGGGTTTAATTACTCCCTGGGTACTCGTACCCAACCTACCCCCGACCTGCAGATTGCCCACGCAGGTTACGTTAACCCCATACCCATCGTTAGCCCTACCCCAGAGCTCTCCACTCCAATTCCTTCCAGCTACTACGGAGAAACCCCCCTCACTGCCGCCCTTGCTCGTCGCGATTCACGATGGCCAACCAAAATGATTTTCATGTCGCAATCGTTGGGGGAGGTTTGTGTGGGTTGGTCTGTGCTGCATACCTCTCCCGCGCTGGGGTCAAAATCGACTTGTTTGAATCCGCGGTAAGCTATTGGAGCGATATGGGAATTTGAACTCACTATCTTTTAGCCTCAATTCAGTGAAATAGGTGCTGGCGTACACTTGGGTATGTCAGTCAGTTCCACTCGCTACGAGCAAGGGGATCCATGTGCTTCACAGGCCCTAATGCGCTGCGTGCGCTGGATGAAATGGGCCTAACCGAGGCTATCATGGCACACGCAGATCAAAGATGCCCGAGCCCGACTCCCTTCCGCTTCGTATCTGGATTGCCTGGTCACGAACATATTCTCGATGTCCGTGCCTGCCATGCTATATATCCTAGCTATTTATCACAAGAATTGTAGTACGAATCCCTGCCGGAAGATGCAACATTGGGCATACATCGGTTTGTGCCCCATCCTGCACGGTCGTATTCCTCTCACATTGTCCAACGATAGGCCCGCATTCATGGATGCCCTCATTGAACTCATCGATCCTACTCTCACCCACTTTGACAAGCGATGCACTTCGGTGTCTCGCGATGGTTCAAAACAAGTCGTTCACTTTACGGATGGCACCACCTGCAAGGCCGACGTCGTTCTTGGTGCGGACGGTATCAAAAGCGCGGTCCGTCAGGCCGTTTCGGGCGACCCCGAGGGCAAGAGGCGTGTCGCTTTCACAGGGACAATAGCGTATCGCGCACTCCTTTTCTGGGAGGATGTGAAACGAGCAGGGACCACATTGAGGCTAGCTGAACGACCCCACTGTATTGCTGGCGTGGACAAGGTAGATAATCACATCCGTAACATGCAAAATTTGAACTGCCATGAGCTGACGGACGGTGCTAATGTAGCACATCATCACGTTTCCGATCAGAGACGGAAAGATTGTGTGTAGCTCTCGGGTGCGCGCTATCGCCCAACACTAACAGGCATACGTTCAAGATTAATGTCGTCATGTTCTATACCGACCGTTCCGTTCCGGAAAGTTCCATCGAGCTACCTACAGAACAATGGGTAGCGCCAGCCACGAAAGAAGAAATTCTGGATGCGTACAAAGACTGTGGGACAGAAGTGCAGAGGCTTTTATCCCTAATACAAAACCCAGGCAAAAAGTGGTTGATTCATGTCATTGATCCACCTCTCAGCAGCTTTGTAAGAGAGAACGTCGCTCTCGTGGGCGATGCGGCGCACGCAATGTGTCCCCACCTGGGTGCTGGCGTTGGTCAAGGATTCGAAGACGCCCTGATGCTCTGCAAACTGCTTGCTCATCCGGAGGCTGCATTGAGAAACATTGGGGTATGGGTTGTCCTCCTTGGAGTGATTTCGTGCTGTCTCACCTGGCTACTACGTCCGTAGGATATATTGCGTGTGTATGACAAGGTGCGACGACCGCGTGCTTACATGGTTCTGGAGCGGAGTGCCATGGCCGGAGAGCATTACGAGTCGCTTTGCCAAAGTGACAATAGTGCTCAGCTACGGAGCCTACGTGTCAAACTCTCGGACCAATGGGATTTTGTCCATCATTACGATCTAGGAGCTGATTTTAAACGTGCGATAGAGTTGCTCAGGGACGATGGAGCCTTCCGGGGTTCACCATTGCCCGTTGCATCTGTAGGATTTGCGAATCGACGATTCCGGAAGACTGGCGATTAAGGAGAGCTAGACGGGGTACATACATGCATGCATACATATAAACACAATATGCTACAATTCATTTTTCAGGCCATATCCTTCCAATCACAATCCACGAGGCAAATGCCTCTCTTCGCCAAAAGCTGCCTCCAAATTCGCATCTCACCTTGTACGCCAGCCTCTTGGGCGTGATGACTCAACCCCTTCCGCAACCATCGTACGTCTCTCATGCGTACAACATTCAACGACGGCAACGAGGCAAGTATTGCCTGCAGGGTTCTCAAGAAATCGTGATTCGGTCGAGGGATAGTGATGATCTGCAATGGTACTCCCACCTCTCCGTAAGCGGTAGAGTCGGGAGGTACCAGAGCGGGTAATGGAGTCTCGAGCGAGAGATGACGTAGGTTTGGACAAGTGCAGAGAAGAGTGTTCGGAGAAGGATGGAAACGTGTAGGCCAGGATTTGGGGGTGAAGAACATGAGGCTCGACAGTGCTTTGCCATGCACGTCAAGGAACCGTGTAGTAAGGGCTCTCGGATAAGGAACGTCATCGTAGGGCGTGATGTATAAAGCCCTTAGACGTGGGAGCGCTGCATTGAGCAACGCGTGCAGGAGAGAAGACGAGGGCATAGACAGAAGTGTCAAGGTGTGCAGACGGGGAAGATCCAGCTTCGTGGTCATGACCGGAATTTCGACTGCTTCTTGAACGCCGGATTCCGTATCTGCTGGCTCCATGTCGTTTCCAATAACTTCCAAACGTTCGAGTTGATGACACGTTCGAAGGAGTCGAACGAGTGGGTCCTCTTCAATAGAAATTCCAGAGGCAAATACAGGCCTATAGCATACGCCGCCGAGGGTCTTAAGATTGAAACTTCCATCTCTGTTGGTGAGAGAGGCAAGCGCACGGCAGCTCAGTGGAAGAGCTGGAGAGAGCGTTAGGTTTTCCAGGAAAGGCACCAAGGGAAATAATGTGGTGAGCAGCGAGTCAACCACGAATGCCTGTCTGGAATCATGGATGGTCATCAGCTCTGAAAGATCAAAAGTCTGAACCCATCTTCCAGGCGTGGAATACGGTATTCTGCGAATGGAATCCCACGACTGGTCTGCAGTGCGAAGGTGCGAAGTGAATCTGTCCAAGTTGCTGATGGTGCAGAGTTTCACGTTTGAGTATAAGAGAGGCAAGGCGAGTTCCTGTGAGGCTGAGTGTCAGTGTCTTGCATGTCCATCAACAACATATTGTGATTCTGTAGCTCGCTTATATCCCTTAGCGGAGCGATGTACGTAGACATGGATTGACGGATAAGAGTGATTGACACGGGACGTACGTGAAAAGATTTGCACACCCTCATCAACGAAATACACCACGATGATCTGCCTGTGATGGGCCGCGTCGATGATAAAGCAAGGGAGAAAATCCTTGACCAAACTTCTGCAGGAAGAGGCTTCAAGGGGGGTTGCCTGGGCAGGAGAGGTAGCAGGACGAAACGTCCGCCATACCGTGCAAGCGGCCTTGGGCAAAGCAGGATTGTCTCGCTCATGCCGAACAATTTTAAGTAACCAGTGGGATCGTGTACATGGCCAACTTGGATTCTCACCATCACCGCTTTAAACATCCATCACAATATTAACGAATCATGGGGACAGGACAGATACGACAACAAAAAGTAGACCAAAAGTGACAAATTACGAGCTACCAGGGTTGCCCAGTAGGTCGTTCATTTCATCGACAAATTTCTGATAGTCGTCTTTCCCTTTGACAGTCGATGATCTCGGTCCTATATCTGATGCTTCCCTATTCGGCGCGGAGGCGGCGACGGTCCCCAACTGACTCTTCAGCACCCCGACGAGGTCAGGTCGAGCCTGAGGGGATGTTGCTTCAGAGTCAACATTGACGGACGGTGCAGCATTGACTTTTGAGGAGCTCGCCGCACCGGTGGGCTTCTTTTTTCTCAGCGACGCGGGGACGAATGATGTCGCTTCCTTCTTCAAATCACGCAGCTCTGGTTCAGCAGAGATAGTGGCGCTAGCGTGTACTACGCTCGCGTGAACATTGTCAGTGGGAGGCTTAGGAGGCAATGAAGGATGCCCTGGCGGTAATCGACTAGCACGATGAGCCTGGTAAGTTTGGTGAGGAATAGATGATAGGGGGTCTTGGATTGTAACAGCAGATTGAACCCGACGAGGAAAGAATCCCGGAGGAGGTACGCCGCCTGGAAGGTTTGTATCCATACTGCCATTGAAACCAGATGGCAGCGGTGGGGGGGGAGGAAGCATGAGTGGTGGGTTGTTCAATGGTAAGGGCACGGATATAGGCGGGAATGGCAGAGGAACCGTAAACGGCAGGGCCTGGTTCTGATCCACCCAAGCCTCAGCACCAGTCTGTAATGAATGCATTGTATCAGACCGAACTGAGGTATCCGGTGGGGGTCCTTCCGGCATGGGAATGTCATCGTCACTACCACTTCCAGTAGCCTCTAAACTGGCACCTGGCGGCGGACCCTCAGGCATAACGATATCTTCATCCGAGTCTTTGAACACGAGTGTTAGAACAAGATATGGAACTGGATGACAAACTCACCTCCAGCATCTCCGTCACTGTCCACTTCATCTGTGGCGAGAGCTGCAAACATGCATAACCTCTGGGATGCATGCATTCTAATTCAACACTCACGTCTTTCGATGTAAGGCATGCCAGGAGGGGGAACGCCGTAAGGATTCATCACGGGGTCGAAGTAGATACTGCGCTCCGGATGCCGGGGAAGGCCATGTTTATTGAACAGATTTCTTTGCTGCTTCACAGGAGTAATTTCCTTCTGATCCTCGTCCCTTTCTTGTTTGTGGGGGCGATATACGAGCTTGCGCTGTTCGGGATGTTCCTTGACATACTCTTCCTTCTTTTGCATAATTCTTGACAAGTCGGTTTGGAGATTGGTTAGTCGTGCCTTATCCGAGACGGATAATTCAGCGTTTGATTCAAGTTTTTCGATTTCATCCTCCAAATCTGAGACACGATGAGCAGGCGTACTGAAAGGAAATGACAAGGCAGACCCCGTGTGTCTTTCTTGACCAAGGAAAAGTCGCGCGCCTTTACTCTCTCCGCCTTGTTCTACTGCAAGAGAGCGCGTTGAAAGGCGTACGAGATAATGATTCCCAGAAAACATGCCTTTTTGAGTTCCTTTTTGCGCTGCGCCTTTCCTGTAGACTATTGAACAGCGACACAAGCACCGAACAAGACTTCACGCACGATAGGCATCAGCAGGGTTGAGGTTCTTACCCTTTGGCATGGTGTCAAGAGGTCTAGTGGGATGACAACACGTGACTTTGGCTGGAGTCATACTACGAACGTTCGCCAGCGTAGCATTGCACCCGTGGCCAGTCCCTTTACAAGGGAACGGCCCCAGCAAGGTCCCCAGCGACGACAAGATAACCAGAGTGCGATATCAGACCCATGTCACTCCCGATGGCCTCTGAGCCGTCTGGACAGAACACTCCGAAGCGACCGTCCAAAATGGCGTCCTCGCAGTCTCTGAACCATCTCCTCAATTTCACTCTACCTCCGAGGCAGACCCAGTCTCAAGGCTTGCCAAGGCGTGGCAAAAGGCCCACAAACCACGCCGTCTGGAACAAGGAGAGTGGGTACCGTCTCACCGGCCCTCCTTCCTTGGCGCTAAGTTGGTTCCCATCCAGGGTTCGTGAATGCCCAGTATCGATTCGTCATGAATCCTGCGGGTGACTATACGGTCCATTTTGCGGATCCGGACATGTATGTTCTGTTTACTCCTATGTCTTGACCTTTTCTGAATCATCTGCCAAAGTTTCTTCCAATGGCAGGACGTATTACAGGTCATCGTCCCACGGGCGTCAGCCTATGCATCGACAACAAGCGAGGAATCTCGGGGCACAGATGAGGGTTTCACTACCTGTCCTATATGCCTTTCTCCGCCTATCACTCCTAGGATGACGAAATGTGGTCATGTTAGTGTCTTAGTCGCATTCCGTTCATCCACTGAATGATTTCAGGTATTCTGTTTTCCGTGCATCCTCCATTATTTGAGTCTGTCCGACAATCTTAAATGGGCTCGTTGTCCCATCTGCTTTGACTCCGTTAACGCGAAACAACTCAAGAGCGTTAAATGGTTCGAAGGACTGGCTTCGTCGAACGAGTTTTGCGATGTCCCTGCTCCGGGCAGCTCGTCCTCCTGCTCTTTCGATGATCCATTCGAAACGACTCCTCGTACAGGCTCTTCTATGCGTATGCGACTTATGTTACGTCCCCAGATAACCACTCTGGCACTTCCTCGCTCAAAGACATGGCCTTCGGATCTTCTTCCTCCCCACCAGGCCCCATTCCACTTCCTCCCTGACATATTCAATTTCGCAAAGTTCATGCTAGCCACTCCCAAGTATTTGATCACAGATCTTTCAAAGGATCTGGATGTGTTGGGAATTGAGCGCCGCTCGATGATGGCTATGAAGGATGAACTTAGTATCGTGTACATTGATGCCGCGGAGGAAAAGCTACATCATCAAATAGCGAAAGCGGTCGCTCTTGAGTCGCCCTTGCTCCTGAGGACGATCGACAAAGTTCACAAGGAATATGAGCACCTTCAGCGTCGTAATGCGCATATGGCCAATCGGGGCGAAACCGAACCAGTGGGTTTGCACGAGACTCCGGACGCATTTTTGGCGACCCAGCGGTTGCCATCACTCACGAGTACTCGATCGTCGGATACATCTTCCGCAGTGGACCCGGACTCTACAACTCGGTCACTACAGCCTATTAGCACCAGAAACCACCGACAGCGTCGCAATTTGAACCCACCCCCTCCTTCGACACAAACTTATTACTATTATCAAGCGGCTTCCGGCCTGCCTATCTTCCTACATCCGCTAGACATCAAGATCATGTTCTCTCATTACAATGGATATGCTTCGTTCCCGGACGAAATCACGGTTCGTGTCGAATCTGCCGCAGAGGGTACTGTCAATGACGACCTCCGCAAACGCTGTAAATATTTGGCCCACATGCCGGAGGGTGCCGACGTTGTATTTATTGAAGCCGATCTGGAGGGGGTGGTGGGACTGGACGGCCTCAAGAACTTTGAAGGTGCACTCAAGCTGAGAACGGCACGAAGGAAGGAGAAGGAGAAGAAAGATGATAGAGCGCGGGCGCGAGCTGAGGAGAGGGAGAAGGAAAGGGTTAGACTTCTGTCCCGTCAAGAAAGCGTTGTTCCGGGCGAGGTGGATCACCCACCACCTGTTCCCGAGTCTGAAGAAGCCTCACCAGGTTCTCCGAACGTCCAGCCTACGTCTGGTGCATGGGGTTCAAGAAGCTTTGCCTCCGCACTTCACTCTGCACCGTCGACTGCACGGGCGATTAACCGTGATGCGACCCCAGAGATTGTTGATGAGTGGGACTTGGACGCCGCTTGGCATGAGCTCGAGCAACGAGGCGGAGGCCGTAAACGTGGAAGGAAGTTGGTGGTGCTAGGTGGTGGTACTGGAGGACGGCGTCGTTAGATCTAATATCCATTGGCTGATAGAACAGGTTCGATGTACTCAATTCGTTTCCCAGCCTTGTACCAACAGCCCAGACAGAGCACGTATATCCAAGTCACACGTGGTTGTTTTATTATCCACTACCAGACAGAGAGACATCGAACAGTGAATACAGCAAAAGGTACCTATTGAACGGAACCGTATCCTTGCTGGCAGTTTGCTTGACCAATGCTCGCAGATCCGCTACGGATATAGCAGATTTTGGCGGCTACACATTCGCCAGTGCACGGTTGAGTGAGAACGGAACTCTTGCCCTGGTATGTATTGAAGACCTGATTTACTTTTTAGGAACAAAGTTCGATGCAGGTTTTGGCATGCTATCCACACACCTCAACCAAGGTAGAGTTGACGGCCATCTCTATAACCAAGGTCACTCGAGGCTCAACTCTATGATATCGCAGGACGTACGCTCGGTCACCAGTTGCCACCAAGTTGCGTTCAAGGGGTCATCGTCACCCCAAGGGATGTTTGTACCGTAAGTTTGTCTGGTGCTATACTCGAGATCGAATGTGGGTCCATACTCTAGCTGGGAATCGAGAGCACCAAAGGTGTTGACAGCAGCTTTGTAACTGTGGAAATAACGTTGCAAGTGCTCTTGCAAACTGTCATCTGACTCACGTGTGAGCATCGACCACTTCGAAAGTCTACGAGTGACGGGATTAGCATGTGCTCGTCTAAAGTATGATGGACATACAGCAGAGTCGACTTCATAAACACGGAAACCGGTGTTCAGGTTTGTTAATGGTGTTACCGAAGGCCCAGTCTGGGAGGATTCAAATTAGTTGAAACCAGGAAAAAGAAAAAAACATGCCCAGGAAACTGTTTGAGCGGTGTCCGTGTTCATTAATGTACCATTGTTTGTGTAATAGATCTATATATAGTTGTCAAAAACGAGGCGACAAGACATCGTGAGGGGCTTACGGACGCTTGATCCTCATGGGT
Source organism: Boletales sp. KT-2023a (assembly GCA_038090395.1). Classification (NCBI taxonomy): domain Eukaryota; kingdom Fungi; phylum Basidiomycota; class Agaricomycetes; order Boletales; species Boletales sp. KT-2023a. The sequence goes on from JBBPMP010000006.1 coordinate 215,222, forward strand.
ATGCCCCCAGAAGATATCTGTAGGCAGCAGGGTCAACTAACTATCTTACGGAAAATTATGGTGCTCACTCGCGATGACATGAGGAGAAAAGCGGTCCACACTAAAAGTCTATCAACGAGAGGACGAAACTAGAATATACAAGTCTCACATCTGATAGACTGTTTGACTCGGGCTTTCAACGGAACATGAGATCCCATTCAGATACACTCACATAGATTCGTTGGGTTCATCAGCGAATTTGAACCATCCCAGCCACTGGGCACATGGCCGATTATCCACACTGTTTTTCCATTAGTATAAGCATACGCTCATACGACCTTTACATACCACGATCGCATGCATCTTCGGCATCTTGCAATTCGTCAGTTAAAAACCTCATCATGCCAGATGTATCTGGGAGTGAAGCGTTGATATAATTGAAGTAGTTTGATCTATAGATGTCTTGACTTTGACAGATGACAAGGTGAATGCACTCACCGATACCCTAGATTGAACACAACATGTTACCAAAGGCCCTGGAGTAAATCGGCTCATTGAGACGTACATAAGTTTGTGTTCAAACTGATGATTCTCAGACCGTCGGTGCGTTTCACCATGTATGCTGCATAGTGTGCACGAGATAGCGCGACCGAGTCTTCTGGTAGCCAGCCTTCGTAATTCCAAAGCGCGGTGACATGGTCATAGAGCCTAGATGAACGTCAGCGCGCGAACAGATCTGCAAGACGTGGAATCACACCATCCGAACTGTTGACCCAACTTGCCACCAAGCGAATAGGGTGCGGCTAAATCGGACGGGTAACTGTCGTGGTTACCTAGCGTTGCATACACAGGGCCCGGGCCAAGCATGCGTCTGATGAGGTCATACAAGACGACCTAGGGATATCGCAGAAAAATAACAAGCATGCGTTGCAATCTTACCTCTGAGTACTCAACATAGGCCCTTGGACAGATGTTAAACAAGCGACTTTGGCGATCCTACCAGACTCACCTCGATAGCTGATTACTTGGATCATGAGCCAGTAAATCACCAGTGTAAATTGAGAAGCTGAATCCAGTTGTCTCCGTTCCAGCCAAGGGAGGGATAGCCTCGAGGATCGCTGCAATCAATGAATACGGGGAATCGCTGCAAGCCACGAAAGTGAATTTCAGTGCATACAAAGGCTAATGAAGCACGAACCATAAGAAATAGCCGAATCGAGGTGCTGGTAGCAATGGTGTCTGTGGGCTGTACTTGTTATACGCGTTTTCACGACAACAAAGTCCGCTGGTACAGTTTGCCTCCGCCGCGTTAGCATAGCCTGCGAGTTAATAAGCTGGAGAGAGCCAGAAAGAGAGAGAAAATCCTACGCGGATCGATATGCATATCAGAGAGGTGTAATACTTTCAGACGCTCGCCACTCGGCTGCTTTGGGGCGGGAAGTGGGTTCGGCTTTGGTTTGGCAAACCATCCGGTCGTATTCAATGGCAAGGTATCTGGGTAGGAACAAAGACCGAGGAACTGGGCACAGAGAAGCTGCAGTGTGTTTTAGACACAACGTTCACAACTGGAGTAGGGACCTCACTTGGCCGTCATACCCCCCGACATCAGCGTATGATACGACCTGGGTAAAAATTGGCCCAAGGGTGAGAGGGCCATAGCTCGTTTCACAAGATGAGGAATAATCGAAGTATTCGCACAGGGCAACAGCGAAAGATGGACCTTGCTCAGGCGCACTGAGTGCGAGAAATTTTGCGATCTCTAGCGAGGCTTGACAACGAGCGCATCGATTCGTGCCAAAGGTGGGGTTGACAGAAATTGACTTGACCTGTGCAATAGCGAGTTCCAAGAGTTTGGAAGAATCAGCCACGGGTGGGAGTGGGTGAGGGTCTACTGTATCATTCTAGCCTGTCGATCAGCGACGACGCTACATTGTGAAAGGCGCTTTGTCGCACCTGGGGAATATCGTTGGGATCGGTGAGCGCATACGGAAAGGTATCGTGCTAGAAATGGAATAAGGTGAATTTGATCCGACTGTGACAGACAAGACATGCTCACCGTCACTGGGTCCGATATGACTGGTTGGGGTTGGTCTGAAGTTGCAGTAGGATTGTTATAATACTTGGAGTACAAGGAGGTGGGGAAAGCGCCGGGTGGGGTGAACGCGGTCTGCTGGGCACTCACGGCGAGGAAGGCGAGCGCGAGGATAAGAAGGGAAAGTGACATCTCCCGTCCTCGAGTTCGTAGGAAGGTAGGAAGGGTCTTTTATGGGGACTAGCGTTCGAATATTTCCACGGTACGAGAACACGAACGTGCATGCGCACCGGGCCTAGGGAAAAGTGCCCCTGCACGCGACGGACAATAATGAAAGGGTCACCGAACACATGACGCCTTGCCTCTTGACCATCACACGCACACTATCTTGATCGATATCACTCGAGCGCAGGTAGATTGATATGGATATTATGCAAGCCCCCGTTCAAGGTGGATATATAGGTATAGGTGACGCGAACGCGACGAAGCATTGATCTGCCAGTGAACGGGTTGCCATGCGTGGCAACCAACGGCTATTTTAGCAATCCATGGACGATCAGAACAGGTTGACTGGGCCAAGGGAAGCTTCTAGCTTATCCGTCTCTGTTGCGACGCCGTCCGAGTTGGGACGAGGGTGATTTTAGATGTCAGGAGACTGCGTGACGGGTCAACGTCAAATCAAAAGGATCAAACACTGGACGTACACGACTCGATTGATGCGACGATAGCGTCGAGAACGCTGACGAGGCCAAACGTCAAGTCGAGATGAAATAGGTGGAATACAAGTGTTGCGTTCGCAGAGATACAGGAATAGCAGATCGTGCTCACTGGACGGACCGGACGTCAACCAAGATGGCGACTACAAGGCACATGTTACAATACCGACCAAGGAAGGACAGCACATAAGATATCGGTTTCTATGGATAATTCACGCATGGCTCGAACTTGGCGTTTGCGGGGGATGAGGGGACTCGATCTCCCTTCGTCGGCGAGAAGCCTCTTCCTTGCGAACGGTCCTGGACCGTGCCTTCTCCTCCGCCACCCGCCGGGACTCTGTCCAGAGTCGGAGGGTATAATCGTGGAGTGCCTGGGAATAGGAAACGAAGGGATCGGAAGGACTTGCTGACTGTGGATGGGGGAACACGGTGGGCATCAATGAGGTGGGGGAAGGGAGAAGGAGGGGGGGGAGTGAGAATTTATCTGGTGCCAGCGTACGTATGTGCGTCCGGATCACTACAAGCTCGCTCCACCTGATGGGTCACTACCCCACGATCAATTCAGATCAGCCAACCCTTGGAATAATATATTTCCCTCTACGCCAGCGTTCGTGTTCTTCATTGACAGGCTCCACAATGCATGGCAGCCTACTATTATACCGTATATAAATATATATTGCCTTGCACTGATCCGAGGGGTACAAGGGCAACGCCAGGCATTAAATGCATGCACAACAGTACTAGTAGCGTACAACCGAAACACATGACGCTGCTCCACTCAGCCGGCGCTTGTCGACGGTGGTTTTATTGTTCTGTCTGCGCTCGCCAATCGCTCGGAAAGACACTCGATCCGTACTGGCATCCTTGCGGTGATTAGTGTATGGTCATTACCGACCATCGGTGTTCCGTCGCTCCACACATTTCACTCTATCAGCCAACTTGGTAACACAGCAACGTCGAACGGCGCATCAGTGGGCGTTACAACTCTACCGATGGGGTAAAGAACACCCTGGTTGGACATCCCTGTGACGTATGTCCAATGTGTCAGGGTGTGTAGTTTGGACACCAGAACGAATGTTGGGTCATCATCACGCACCGACGGACGACATGCGGCAGCATAGTCGATGACCTGTCTGATATGGGTGCTCATGTCTAGTCCAAAAACAGCGTTTGACTGTCATGATGATGCACAACCCGAAGAGCTCTCTCACAGACTTCACATTTACAAGCGGTAATGCTTGGACGCCGTCATCATTCATCAAGTGTCCGCGTGCACCAAAAGAACCTGACCATCCTTGAGCATCACCAATTTTTGATGCCCCTCTGCCCATGGGGCAGGGTCTTCCACCACTGGAGACGGAGGCCATTTGCCGGCGTCCTTGAGCGTTTGCCTCGCCTTTCGCCTCGAAAGCCACGAGTCGCCAGTCTTACGACGCGATTCCTCACATGCAACACTCTGCACACAGCCCATGCTTGCTTGCACTGTCAATCGGGTGAGATATTCAGTTTCTGTGAAAGCACATGACAAGGCCTACCGGAAGAGGAGCGGATGAGCAGGATATAGAGGTGAACTGGTTACTGACCCATTATAAAGTGGGGCCCGACATCACGATCAGGCCTGCGTGAGATTGTTGGTAGAGGTCTGATGAAGGTTGCCACTGTAGATCGACACTTTACCTTACACGTGACTGCGCACAAAGTTGTCACAGAACTTGAATGAGTAAATGGCCAGCCCTGCGCTCAAACATGTAGGTCGTTCAGACTATTCTTTACGTCGTCCTGTTCATTCTATCCGAAGGCTATCGCACCCGCAACCTTGCAGCAGGCTCAGACAGACGCCCTGCTTGCTCTCCTCAACCTTGGTGACGCACCTGCATCGTCAGGCATCCCCAAGTCCGCACCCGCAGCAAAAGCTCCTTCATCGACCGTGCCTCTCGTCTGGAAAGTGTTAGTCTTGGACCAACATACCAAAGACGTCCTCGCGACAGTACTTCGTGTTCAAGATCTTCGTGATGCCGGCGTGACGTTGCACGTGTACGCTACTTCATGTTCTGCTTCTTCGTCTTCACACTCACACCTCCAAAGTCAACTCCACTCACAGCGTCCACCCCTGCCAGACGTTCCCGCAATTTACTTTGTCGCCCCTACCTTGGCAAATATACGCAGAATATCAGAGGACCTTGACAAGTATCTATATGAATCCTTTCACCTTAATTTCGTCGAACCATTGCCTCGCGCACTTCTTGAGGAACTCGCCGCCACCGTAGCTGCCTCTGGCACAGGAGATTTGGTGGATCAGGTTGGTTTGCCAGTCGTCTCGCGCGAGGCTTTACGCTGAGGGACTCGCCAAATCAGGTCGCTGACCAGTATCTGGCATTTATTGCGCCATCACCATCATTATTCTCCTTGCTTTCGCCAGTGCCCCCACCAGCCTCTCAAGCCGGCCCATCTCAACCTAGACAGCACTATTCGTATATACTTTTCAACACCCCGTCCTCTACCGAACAACAGATCGAAGATGAAATTGAACGCGTCGCGAGTGGATTGTTTAGTGCTATTGTGACTGCCGGTTCGTATTCACAGTCGCTCATCTTTCATCTGGACCTGATTGGTTCGAAGGACATGTCCCGATCATTCGTGCTCCCAAGGGAAATGCCGCAGAAATGGTGGCTAAGAAACTCGAGGTTAGGATTCGAGATGCACTACTCTCCGCCTCACGTGCCCATGGGCCCACCACCTCACTCTTCTCGCAAGATTCTTCTGGATTGTCCAATCTACAGAGACCATGTATGACCTGCTTACCATATATTCGCTCTTCCGCCCTAATCAACTACCTGCAGTGTTGCTCATCCTGGACAGGAATGTGGACCTTGTGTCCATGGTCTCTCATGGCTGGACATATCAGGCTCTTGTATCCGACTGTCTTGAATTCAAGCTTAATCGCGTTGTCGTCACCACCCCACAAAAACGTTCGTACGACCTCGATTCAAAAGATTATTTTTGGAACAAAAACGCTGCAAACCCGTTCCCTCAAGTTGCTGAGGACATCGACACTGAGTTGAACAAGTACAAGCAAGACGCTGCGGAGATTACACGATCGACAGGCGTGAGTGATGTCAATGATATTTCACAACTGTGAGTTTGTGGCAGGGATGTTTAAACCATGTAGCTGACGCCACCCAGCGATCTCTCGTCCAATGCAGCGCACCTGAAAACTGCGATAACACAGCTTCCCGAGCTCACTGCTCGCAAGGCCACCCTTGATGCACACATGAACATTGCCACAGCGCTACTCGAACAGATCAAGAAAAGAGGTCTCGATGAACTGTTCAGCACTGAAGAGGCGGTGAATAAGCAGGTGCGTGTCCCAATCTGTTGCGCATGATGTCGTCTCACGGTTCGAGCTTTAGACTGTGTCGTCGATTCTAGAGATGCTTCGTGCGCCGAGACCAGACGGTGCTTTAAGCCCTGATGACAAACTTCGTCTCGTCCTCGTGTTTTACCTTTCCTCACCCGATAACGCGATTTCCAAGGACGACGTTGCTGAACTGGAAAAAGAGCTCAAGAATGCAGGTGTAGATACGGCAGCGTTCGACTATGTTCGACGAACAAGAGAAATTTCACGCATGACGGTTTCTGCCGCCGTTGGCGGGACGTCTATGCCTGTCCTTGGTGGTCAAGGGGAACTGTTCAGAGGATTTACGGCCCTCGGGAACAAGGTTTGTGTGTATGTCTGTGCTCTCTCACTTGCGATTGACCGGTCGTTGCCAGCTCACAGACCGTCTGAAAGAAGGGGGCCTGGAAAACATAATTTCAGGCGTGAAGAACTTCCTGCCGGCAAACAAACTATTGCCTGTGACACGACTCACCGAGGCACTAATGGATTCATCAGCTGCATCGAACCAATCTTTACAAGAAACTGACGAATATGTATTTTTGGATCCCCGTGCCCCTCGACATGCACTAGGTTCGGGTGTCTCTGGAGCTGGCGGAGCTCCCGGAGTCAGTGGTACAACCGGTGCTGGCAAGGCTCGACGCATGGCATTCACAGACGGCATGGTGTTTGTTGTGGGAGGGGCAAGTTACGTCGAATACGGAAATCTCGAAGAGTGGGCGGCCAAGACCGGGAAGCGCCTCACCTATGGTGGTACAGAAATCGTTGACCCTGGGAGTTTTATCGGTATTCTACAGGACCTAGGCAAGGGCATATCGTAGTCAAACTAGATAATGGCAAGTAGAAATTGGAACATCATGCATCATGATTACAGGATAACTACCAACACGTTACGAACTGAACTTGATTCATGACGTCCAAGTAAATTTATTTTCTGTTGTTGGAGCGCATCATCAGAATCTGAACAAGACGAACACTAGAACAGTGTCAGCGTGTGCTGGTCGATTGCTCGTTCACCATACTCACAAAATGTTAATCATATCGAGTTCTAAAGCGATCGCTTCTTTCATGGGGTCCCTGGGAATGACGCCCGTTTCTGCCATGCGCGCATGTCGCAGAATCTTTTGAGTGCTTGAATAAGAAAATTAGGGACGGACGACCGCGATCAAGTTAAGAAGATGCCCACTCATAAAGTACAAACCCTCCAAATACGGCTAAACCGCCGTAAAGAGAAATCGATTCGGCAATAGCTAACCCACGTATACCGAGTGGAAGAGCCATCGGAGCCAATGAAGACAGGGCGACGACGGTAACACCCGCGAGGAGGGGACCGCCCATGTACAAATACTTGTCATTCCTGTCCAATATTTCAGTGCTACGACGATTGGATAACACACAACGAACTTTGCAGTAGCACCGACGTAAGACAGTGAACCAACAACTCCACACGTGTACAGGGCAGCACGAGACAAGATGGCTGGACTAAGGAAAAATAGCGGGCTGAGTGTTGCGGCCTGACAAGCATTGAATCCCTACGGAGATTCAAGTAACATACATGATCAATGGAACATTGACTTGCCAGCCAGAAGAGATGCTTTTGTACAGTTCTATCGGGAGGGGTATAATAGACACCCATCATAGAACCGATACTCCCAACAAGACTCACACCAAGTACAAGCCCTACAAAGGACACATTACAAATTCCGATGAGAAACCAAACGGAAAACATACATGGATTGGCCGACATAATTCTGAAAGCAACACCCGACCTAAACATGCTTCGGGCAGCCAGCGCGGTAAGCACAAGACCACCGCCAGTGTACTTGAAACTATCATGCAAATAAGACTGTTCTGCTGCAGTTAATGTGTCGCGGGTGTCTCTGTTCAAGAAACCTTCTGCGACGACGATGGTACCTGCGACAGCGGCCTACATACATGAAGCAAGGAACGGAAGTGCATATTGGTCTGACGCACTGCTGTAATTGCAAATTTTTTCCATGCTTCTTGCGAGGAGGCTGGCGTAACAACTTGCGCATCGGTAATGATACTGCGGGAGAGCTTAAACGAAGAAATCGGAGAGAATGTGATAGGGCGAGTCCGGATGATGTTCTTTGCGCCAAAGTGCGCGGAGTTGGTGGAGAATGGCTGAAATCTTGAGCGTACTGCAGCTTGAAGCACGCTACGGGGCAGTGTACCCTTGACGATACCGATGAACAACATGGTGGTACGCGTTAAAGGGTTCATACAAGTTTTATGAGAAAGGGACAGCAGGCGAATTACTCAGCATCGGTTGGTCATGCCGAATGCCGACGTCATTACTCTAAAATATTACATAATAAACAGCAATTCACTATGGTCAACATAACTTTCCTGGATCGACAACACCAACCACTTTGTGTTCCATTGCCAGCGCAAGCAAACTTTTGTTTCCCCATTTCTTCCAGTCAATCTCGAAAATACCCGTCTTTTCCCCGCAAGTCCAAGTCCAAACTCTTTCTCGTGCCTTTACATGGTCAGCTGCCATTCTCTTTGAAACACTCTACTTCACCCACCTTGACGTCATACATTTGCAATGAACCATCGCTACCCCCACTCGCTAACAAGGTTCCCTCTGGGCTAAATGACAAGGCGAATACATACTTGTTGTGGTCGGTGAACACTTTCAAGCAGTCACCCGTCACCGAATCCCATAATCGGGCTGTACAATCAAACGATGCCCTATGACGCACTGAGTTCATATACCATCATAATTATCTCGCTCTGGGGCTTACGTTGCTACTAGTTCGTGCTCCCCTGCATGGGTATCCGGACACCACTTAACGGCGGTCAGGCATCGTTTGTGTCCCTTGAGGACAATGTGAGATAGTGGTTTTTCCGAGTGCACTTGTTCAATGTTCCAGATACGTGCGGTTGCGTCGTCTGAGCACGTAGCTATGCGTGTCCGGGATGGGTTGCACTTGAGCATATTTAATTCTCCTTCATGTCCCCTGCCCCGGCGTCAATTTCAATCACAGACGTATCGGTCGAGCAACGTGCCTTAGTGTTTGGATGGGTTTAGTGCCATTCAAAGAGACAATGTGAGCGACACGATCACTACCGCTACTCGCAAAGGTAGAGTCATCAAGCCAGTCCACATCCAAACAACAAGCTTCTGACACTCTTTATAAGTGAGCTCCATCTGGCGGGCTCAAAAAGACATTACCTTCATGATTTCGATACTGTCGATGGAGTCTCTTGCTTTTGACGTCCCACACGCATGATGTGCTGTCTAGGCTTGCGGTGACTATCCATTGACCAGAAGGAGAAAACCTGATGGCAAAGATAGGGCCCTGCTAAGTTTCAGTACGACGCACGGACAAAAGATCTGATGCCTAACCTTGTGGTGGTCATCTGTGAGATATGACTTTCCCGAAGAGGTGGAAATTCGAAGTATTGCGTCGTACGATCCAATCGCAACTAGCGCACCATCTGGGCTCCAGTCAATGGACGTCAAGTCGGCTTGAGAAGAATTAGTAAGATTAGACAATGTTATTGTCGGCCGCGGGAGGGGGGTTGAGGGATTTTCATGGGAACTAAACGGAACGTTCCAGTAGTTTACTGTGGCATCGCGTGACCTAGACGTGTTGGTATTAAATCGCGTTTTAAGTAAAATGACGGCTGTACATACCCCGATACAAGTTGTCCCGCGTTAGTTGGGCTCCAAGCCACTACGAAGACCTGGAAGTACCATTACAATGGTTACGATGGGTTTGTGCGAAAGTTACCTCGGCCTTGTGTGCTTGTAGTAATCTGACTGATTCCGGGCGTTTCGTCTTTGGTCTCTTCACCACGTTTTCCAAGGTGGGTTGCTGTAAATCAGACGATTTTGCTTCTTTGGGAGGAGCATCGCTGGGCCCTATGAATACAAGTCACGTCAGCTGCAACTGTCAGACGCGGTTGGTGTACCATCCACTGCCATGGCTGCATGATTGTCTTCTGCCTCTTTTCTTGGTCGCTTTTCGACGCGTCCATCCTCCGTGGAAGGTGAAGTCGACTTGCGTTTACTGCCAGACTCGCTGGATAGCATGACAGTATTAGATTCAACGGCTTGCTGTGGGGCCAGCAGCGTCGTTGGACTCGGGTCGATAGAACACACATGCCGCTCGAGCAGAGAGAAGGTGCTCTTGCAGTTCTTCGCGAACGAATCGCCTTTCCAATGGGCCTCGACTTCGGCGTACAAAAGTGCCTTACTGAGACGTTCTACCAGCTCACCGCGTGGGATATGTTTCTTGATATGATGGGAGTGGTCCAAGCGGCTTTCCATGCGCAATGTGAAAGCAGAATGTTGAAATCCTGGGCATAGGTTCAATGAGGAGGGAGAACGGTAACAAGTTGAGCTAACCTGAGTCTTGAAAATAAGCGTGTATGAGGCAATTGACCTCATCCGCAGTGATAGTCATAGGAAGTGTCATTGTGGGCCGTAGTTTGCTTGGAGGATGGCGAGAGGCTACAACGCGAACGCGGAGTTGGAAAACACGATGCAGACACTCCAGAGACCATCGTTCTACCTCGATTTCGATCGCATTGGAGGCCGCGTGAGATACGTAGCCCTAGGTAGTAGATAAAATAACTACTTCCCAAGCTTCATTCCCGAACCATGCCCCAGTACGAGTTCAACATGGACATGTCCGACGACGGCGACGAAGAGGCTTTCGATGGCCTCGATGCTTACGTCGATGGCGACGATAACGTTCTCGAGCTCGAAGTCGATCAAGACGGCCAAGGCACCACCGCAATCGCTCAGATCTTGCGCTGTGAGTGCCTCTTTCATTTCATCCTGGAAAAACTTTTCCTACATCTCATCTACTAGCACTGTTCGACCTTCAGCAGCTACAGCCTAGCAGCATTGTCGAAAGAGCTACCAATACAACCAATAGTTCAGAGGGGGAAATCACGTATGGTGACTTGGTGCGTTTGCTACAGACTGGCCCCTCGAGGGGTGACCAAGACGAGGATGACGAAGATCCTGACGACGGGGACGGGGACGATGAATATTCATCCCCCTCGTGGAACGCGCAATGGTTTGCTCCCCACACTGAGCCTCAAAAGAGGGGCGTCGAGCTGCTCATGGGCGGCGAATTTGGCCTCGTGGGCAACAAACTCATGAACAACAAGGGCAGCAAGAACATTTCTCGGCTGCTGTTAGACCGGTCTCGGACGCCGCAGGGCACTCCGTCTAGAGAAGAGCTAATCAGTGTATATCCGGTCGAATTTCAGTGTCTGGATTGTACTTATACTATACCAGGAGCTAATACCGAATTCCAACGGCACTGCGGTCGCATCCAACGGTGCCAACTTATACGTTGGCCAGTTCTCCAAAGGTGACTGCCCGAATCGTGCATCAATCGGCCCGGTCTCTCAACCCCACTGAACAGACTCATCCTTCTACTATACGTGTTGTCAGGGTTAGTCGGCAACTTGATCGTCTACAGTTGTTCCTCGAGCTTGAGCACAGATTTTCGACTGCATGTTTATGACATGACATCACCACCGGCCAAGTACCTGAAACCCCGACAAACCCAACGGCAGCGGCACGGATCAACACTCTTTGACGATTATGAACACAAGTCAACCCTAAAGGTTTTGAAGACCATCCAGGGTCAACCGGGTAGATGGACAATCACCGATTCTCATCTTAGTCCTGACAACGAAAGGCAAGGTTTTCATCGCAGTTCAACGTCTTGATGCTCAATTGCATCATTAGGATGATTTATTCGTCTATTGTGAGTCGCTCCCCCTTTGTGGGTTGTATGCACTCAGCATCATGTCGTAGTCACCCACAGTGTATATGACAAACACGTTAGATTCCTCTACAGAGCAGACACCTATCCGCTTTGCTGATCAGGGCCGCCGTCAAGGCAGGTCCTTGTGGGGTGCCTATAATGAAGACTCCTTTGGCATCTGGAGCTGCAGGTTTTCTGCTGACGGGAATGAAGTGATTGCGGGCGGAAGGGGTCACATTTTTGGTACGGGGCATGTTCGCGTACCGCGCCAGGATTATTCACGCACTATCCAGTGTATGATCTCTTGGCTGATTGTCGGACAGTCAAGATCACGGCACACTCGGACGACGTGAATAGTTGTTGCTGGGCTGATACTGCATCAGGAAACGTCCTGATCAGCGCCTCGGATGATATGTTTGTTAAAGTCTGGTAATTGACCTGTTTCTTTTCATCTCCAGTCCATTGATGGGTACCATTCGTGTTGGCAGGGATAGACGGTCTCTAGGGGCATCACAAAGACCATCAGGAGTGCTCGTCGGACACACTGAGGGGATTACAAATGTCTCCGCAAAAGGTGATGGGAGATATGTTATTTCAAATGGCAAGGATCAAGCGCTTCGATTATGGGACCTGCGCAAGATGCGCAGCAGCGACGAATTTGGTTTATTTGAACATATAGACTATAGATGTCACGGTTATGATTACAGGTAAGGCGTATGTGGTCATAAGGTGCTTTGTATTGACGACCAGACAAAGATACGGACATTATCCAAGACCGAGGCATGCTGCGCACCCACAGGATTGTAGTGTTATGACTTATCGAGGCCATGCCGTCCTACGCACGCTTATACGATGTAACTTCAGCCCTGCAGAAACTACAGGAAGTCAGTACGTCTACTCGGGCTCTGCAGACGGGAAAGTTCATGTAAGTAGAAATTCTCGCAGCCGTATTGTACCTGATGCCACTGTTGTTATTAGATCTGGTCACTGGACGGTCGTATTGTTCAAGTCCTAGATCGTTCACAAACCCTTCCGATGTCGTTTGATCCATCTGGTCCAGAACTAGAGCCCTCGTTGGGATTAGGCTCGGCGGTTTGCGTCCGGGATGCGAGCTGGAGTTCGAGAGTAACGACTTCCGCCACGGTTTGAGAACATTGGTCACTGATATATGCTGCAGGAACCTGTACTCATGACTGTTGGCTGGGAAAGCACACAGGTTGGTGGAAGTATTGTCGCCCGCCATGAATGGAAAGGACTTTCCAAAATGAACTATTCGTTGGAAGACTATACCGAGAAACAGGGTGCAGAACGTGCCCAGAGAACGGCGAGGCGGAATACAGGTTATCGACGAGTCCCTGGAGCGTATGAAGAGGATGAAGATGAGGATGACTGATTCAGGGGGTGGCCTTACTTATGGATATGGACCTTTTGATAATGTCATGTTGTATGTACCGCACTGCATCCAACTCGTTCTCTTGTATTACCTTGCAACGTGCCAACAACTTGCAAGTCATGGCCCAGCTCTTCGGCTTTCCGCCAGGATACTTCGTGATCCGTTCTGTCGCAACCGGCCGCCTGTGGGACGTCAGCTTAGACGAAGTCGAGGACGGCACACCAGTCATCCTGTGGCCAGAAAAGGAACAGTCACTCATTGAAGGTGGGTTAACGATAGTGCCATGGCATCATTCGCGAGCTAATGAATACGATAAGGCTTGAGGAAGCCAGAAGCGAACAACCAGGTGTGTGGCATTCCACCTATTCCTTCCTCAGTGTCCATTTTACGGTCCCGTCCGACCCAGGTGTTTTTCATCGATCCTTCCGGCGCTTTATGCTCACGGGCCTCCGGACATGCGATCGACGTTGAGAGTACGGTCCACATCACAGAGACGATGAACTCCTAACCGATTTTCACACAAGGGGATCGTCTCGTTATGAGACACAGACGACCAGTTTCCCAACCTTATCCCAACGCGTATTCACACCCCTTTCCACAATTCTCATACAACCAAGAAACGCAGGAAATCTCTGTAACATTCTCATGCGATCCGACATACCCACCTCTAGGGAGTGCCGCTTCCAACGCGTGGCAAAGGCAACGGTATATCCTGTTGTCTGTTCCAATGAGGAGACCGAAAAGTTTCATCGATAACGCTTCAGCCTTTTTATCGGCGACCGTTGCGGCTCCGTTTTCATTCCTTTCCGGCAGCCCGCCCGCACAACCGCAGAGCACGCCGGAAGAAGTGTTCAGTGGGGACATAGATCTGGCAGAGGATGAAATGTTGGAGCAAGATCGCGGAGAAGAGGGAGAAGTTGATGATGCTCCTGAACCCAAAAGGGCCCTTCGCGTCCTTTCCATCGATCCAGGAAGCACACAACCTGAGGGGGCGAATGCAAGAAGACGTAGACAGTGGCAAGTGTTTGCATTGCGCACTAAATCAGTTGCTTACCGTCGTACTCAATGATGAACTGTAATGTACTGAATGCATCGTGCTATCAAATGTTACATGGACGGCCCGCCACCGAGATATTTTGAGAATTCCCATTACCACTGATACATGATAACGATCAGTTGAAAATTTGCCTCACCTTCAGTAACCCCCACAGCTTAGAGGATGAAGCATCAAGCAGTCTTCTGCTTCAGCATTGCGCTGGCTGCAACCGCTCATGGGCATCAACAACCTTTTCGCGACTCTTCCGAACAGGAAACATGGCTATCGAAATATGGGAAGCAAATTGACCAGCCGTTCTCCGGTCCACTGGCATTTTCGCACTTAGACTATGCACGTTGCCTGGAGGACGAGTCCGCTACTTTCGACATTGCTATTATGGGGATGCCATTCGATACGGGAACAAGTTACCGTCCTGGAGCACGCTTTGGACCCCACGCGATCCGCTCAGGAAGCAGACGGCAAAGACCCTCTCGAGGTTACACCTTGGCATGGGGAAATAACCCCTACGGGTCAGATTTGAAAGTTCTTGATTGCGGAGACGTACGTCCACAGCATTGGCCCGCGACGGTATTTTCCACTGCTGATGTGTTGTCCAGGTCCCGACTATACCGTTTGATAATGCCCTTGCATTAGACCAGATGGAAGTCGCGTACACTACCTTGCTTGCACGTCCTCTCGCATCGAACCCGTCCGTCTGGCCCCGGGGAGCTGTTTTGGCAAAAGATGGTCGTGAGCATCCAAGAGTCGTCAGGTGACAACAACGTCGATTACATACCTTTTACCAAGCTCACACACACGGCTGGTCTAGTCTTGGTGGTGACCATACCATTGTCCTCCCTATTCTCCGCGCGCTCAACAAGGTTTATGGGCCGGTCTCGGTCATTCACTTTGATGCACACCTTGACACATGGGGTGGATACGCTGGTGCGGTGACGGACCAGTCTCGCATCACCCACGGCACATTCTTTCATATTGCAAATGAGGAGGGCCTCGTTGCCAACTCTAGCATCCATGCTGGGATTCGATGCAAACTCCAAGTGAGTGTGCTTCCAGGGAGGCGCAATGCCACCGTCGACTTCAGTACTGATGCGATTAGGATATGAGTGACATCGAAGATGACGAATCAGTAGGATTTCATTTTATAACCAGTGATGACATCGATGATCATGGCGTCGCTTCCATCATCGAACGGATCAGGAAGCGAGTGGGAGACACGCCGGTGTACCTAAGGTCAGGCCTCAGCCACCCGTAGCAAATTTCCAAATGCTGACGACTGATACAGTTTCGATATTGATGTAATTGGTATGCATGGTCTACACCCAAGGAAGCAGTCAGCTGATTAGCACCGTCAGATCCTGGTCTGGCACCGGGCAGTGAGTCTTCGTGTTCGGCACTGATTGGAAGCGCTGAGTGCAACTATAGCTGGTACCCCCGAGGCTGGAGGGTGGACAAGCCGAGAAGTCAAGCGGATCATCAGAGGGCTGGCTGGTCTAAATTTTGTGTTCGTAACCTGGAAGTTGTAAATGTTTTATCACCTGACAATAGGGCTCTCCAGTGGCGCAGATGTCGTCGAAGTGGCACCCGCGTACGACCATGGTGGGGCGCAACATCACTCTCCCTGGTGATTTCCTGACAACAAATGACTAGCCGAGATCACGGCCACCGCAGCAGCAGACATCGTTCACGACTTCCTGTCTATGTTTATGGCTTCCGAGCCTCCCAAGCCTGTCAACTTCGCAAACATGTGGCAGCATAGGGATGGGCTCTGAGGTCTGAGCACCGAAAACAATATCATATTGACCATCGATATCCAAATACTTTGTTGCAGCCTTGCAATCCAAGGATGATTGAGCCGAGAATTCTATTCAGTAAGAATGATTCCACTCGAGATGTCCACGACCTGCAACAATTCGCAAATGAAGCAGCAAAGCCAGATCAACATGTAGCATGACACGAAAGGGTATAGGATCAAATCGTAGACATGTATATAAATCGTCCAAAATGGTCCGTACGAACAGTAGAGCGTAGCCAGCAGTAAGAATTATTTTACTCAATTTTTGTTCGCCCATTGGCCAGGAGCGCCAGGTGGACCAGACTCATATGTCGGAGGACTATCAACATATTGTGATGAAGTCGGAGCGGCTGTTACGATACTGTTCCTAGGGCCTCTGGGACCCCTGATAGGACTGACGCTCGTTGGCATACCGATAACTTGAGTATTGATCATAGGTGGAGATCGAGAGGTCGGTGGGGGGGTCGGGTTGGAATAGTGTCCATAATAAGGATCACCATAGGAGTCATTTATCGGTGCTGTTGGCGCGGGAGTCGCACCATATGCACCATATGCACCGCCGCCGGATTGGAGGGTAGGAGAACGAGAAGGGGCC
Organism: Boletales sp. KT-2023a; assembly: GCA_038090395.1. NCBI lineage: Eukaryota > Fungi > Basidiomycota > Agaricomycetes > Boletales > Boletales sp. KT-2023a. The sequence continues at coordinate 231,942 of JBBPMP010000006.1, forward strand.
CCATACGGCGGTTGAGATGAGGTTGGGTTATGAACCATACCTGCCGCAGCATTGTAAGTATCTGGGTTGAATGCGCCGTATGGATCGTAGGGGGCTTGGGATTGTTGAGCGTCTGAAAATGGATGAGGGAAGGGAAGACATGGAGGAAGAGAAGAAAACTCACAGGAGGCACTCGCGGGATTGTGACCGTACGCTTGTGGACTATATGGATCGTGGTTGTACTGACCGTCAGAAGAGGGATCATACATGGGTACTGAAGGAACTGGGGTGTTGGACGTTGACGGATACACAGAGGGGACAGTCGTAGTAGTGGTATGTGTGATGTTGCTTGCCCGACGTTGCGGAATGTTGTTGTATTCGTCCACTGCACGGGTTCCATGGGGAGCCTGCATATAACCAGCGCCTGCATACCCGCTTCGTGCTGAACGACCATAGGTTCCCACACCGGCATTTCCGGATGTGGTTATACTTTGGTTATCACGGTAAGGTGCATCATTCTCGAGGTATACGTCCTCTCCATCTACGCGAGCTTTGAGTGGCTGAGAAGGGTCATATTCGTGGAATGCAGGCAAGCCAACCTCGGGTTGGGCTTGTCGAGCCTTGCGATCCGCCTCTGCTTTGACGGCGTCGAGGCGCATTTGGTCGTTGGAGTTGTATCCGTTCCCGTTGGCGGGAGTTGCTCCCCATGCATCACGGGGACGACGTCTAATGCAGCATCTACCGATGCCATAGAAACAACCGCTGAAGAAGAGAAGGAGCCAGGCGGCGAGTGTCAGCCAAACGGCATTGCCAATCGATGCTGAGCCGCCTTGAACGGAATTCATGCGAGATTTTGCTACGAAAAATATGGCGATGTCGAAGACGAAAGCTACGAGGGAAACGGTGGCGGCAAATCCGGATACGCAGCTGCTGAAACAGCTCACGGCCATTTCACGAACATGAGCGAGGAGACCAAAAATGGCGGCGATGGCGGCAAGACCAAAAGCGACGATGTGGAGGACGAGGACATAGGTGAGCCATTTGACGACGACTTCTGGTATTTGGAGAGAGGTTGTGTCACCTACGAGGGCGTTGATGTCTTGGGAGAAGGGTAAGCGCAGGGACGGACAGAGGAGAAACAACGGACCGAGCTGATAACCAACGGTTGCATTTGAGCAGGTAGTGGAGGTATCCGTAGTCAAGCAGTAGCCGAGGGTTCCAAAGGTGATGTCGCCGTTGACGTTCTCGACGACGAGGGAGGCTTTGAGAAAGTAGACGGATTTGATGAGAGGAACGGAAAAAGAGACGACGGCGAGGAGAACTGTCGCAGCGAGGGTGATGACGAAGCCGGGCGTAGCTGGTCTGATTAAACTGCTCATAATGATGGTACAAGGGAGAAGAGGAGAAGTGGTCGTGGGATGCGGCTGTGCTTCGTCGACTGCGCCTCCTGAATGTACTACTGTACATCTAGTCACCGTATTATTCTAGTGCTTCCACTCTAGATGGTGCACCATCTTTCGCTCTCCCCGGACAACTTTGCCATTGTCTATCAGCCCCTTCCACTCGAACAGATTCTTCTCAAACACCCGTCGACTGCCCTCGTTCTCCTCGAATGCATACCCGACCGCGGAACGCACCCCCATGCGTGGGATCGCCCATTTGTTCAATATCGTCTCCAACGCTGCGCTCATGATTCCCCGTCCGTGGTGGCTCGGCGCGAGGTAATCTGCGCAGTCGGTCAGCGTGCACCCTCTTTTGCGCTCAACGTCACATACATCCAATCGTCCACACGATCGTCGGATCCCCGAGCACTTTCCTCTCGTTCGCCTCCACCGCCCTCTTCCTCTCTTCCGGATCGGCTACCTCCTCCATCGGCGCACGCCTGATTCCAATGTCCCCAAGGTAGACATCTGTGCCATCCGGGAGTACCTCTCTGATATGTCTGACCGGGCACCCCTCCACCAACTTCAACGGACCATCCGGATTTAGTTGTTCCGCTTCCTTCAGCTCTGACAGGATACCTTCGCTTTCCTTTGTGATGAGCCCGATCCATTGCTCTGCGTGTTCATCGTTATACGGAATCGGCGGTCCTTCTAACCACTTTGATACCCTAGGATCGTTGATGATCGGGCCGAGCTTGTCCACGTCGCTCGTGCGCGGAGTCGTTAGAATGATGTTGTCATTTGGCGCGGGGAGTCGCAGGAAGGGTTCTCCAGTCTTGAGATTGAATTCGAGCGGGCACAGTTGTTTCCCCGGCATTTGGTCGTATCGATTTACCTTTCCAGTGTCTCTTCTGTGTACATCACTAATGCTGTGGCTACAGCCTCCATCTATTCGAGACATGATGAACTGCCTCTAACCCGAATTCAAGGGAATCATTTTCCTATCGGATATGCCTCCCGCGCGATTCTGACAGCATTTTCAATCTCCCCTACGTTGACACCAATGCCTTGAGCGCCATCCTCCTTTCCTCCAGTCTAACCAATTTTGTTTTGTCAATTTCGGTCAATGCTCACGTCCACACCGATCTCACCTTGCCACCAAGCACCTCAGTCACTCTGGAAGCCCACGTCCGAGCATCAAATCCTTTCGCCCGAACTTCTTCCGGCACATAATTTGCATGCGCCACCTTGCCGCTCTCGGTATTCACGCTAAACACATACACAGCTTTCCCAAGTTTCTTTCCTTGGGCGACAACATTCTGAAGAATCTGTTTTGCGCGGTGACAATCAACGCGGCACTCTTGAAAGCACCTAAATGCAACCTACCTTCGGGTTGCCATTCACATCGACGCTCGCAAAATATCCCAATGCATCCGGATTTTCATTAAAATAGGTTACTAGCGCGTCAACAGCCTGCAAAAGATCATTATTCAGCAACATTTCTCAATTTCTCAAACAATAAAGAACAGACGGATTTGTTGAGCGCATTTTCTTTTTCCTTTATCTGCTTGTCGAATGCCTTGCGAACAGCCCCGAGACGCTCCTTCAAATCTGCCTTGATTAAAACCGAGATATCCGCCTGCCCGAGTTCCTAATAGACGTGAGCACCACATTCTAACAGACTATCCCGACATACCACCGCAAGAGCCTTGAGACCAGCATCTTTCTCACTCCTTAGGCTAGTTTCAAGTAGATCAAGGCGTGATTTAAATTCATTTGCAATACGCGTTGCTTCCTGAGCCTCCTGCCCAGTTATAGCGGTGATGCGTCGGATACCTTTAGCGATCCCCGATTCCTCGACGATCACAAAGTCCTTGATATCACCCGTCTTCGCAACGTGCGTACCCCCACAAAACTCGATGCTGGTGCTTCGCCATCGGGGATTCTCAAGATCCTTGGTGATATCGTCAACGTCATACCCTAGTACGACCACTCGCACCGGGTCTGGGTAGGCTTCGCCGAAGACCGCGCGAAGACCTGGGATTTTGAACCCGGATTTAAGGTCGACATCCTTGCTGTATACCTTGACATTTCTCCTGATCCAGTCAATGCTCGACGATTCGATCTTGGCGAGATCTGGGAGTGCAATCTGGGCTTTATGCGAAAAATCAAACCGCAATTTTGTTGGAGCGACCAAAGAGCCCCTTTGGTCAATGTGGTCCCCGAGCACTTCGCGGAGGCAGAAATTGAGGATGTGTGTGGCAGTATGATTACTACGAAGCGGCCACCGGCGGAGCTCGTCGTATGAAGAGATAACTTTGTCTCCAATATTCAGTTGCCCATACTTCAGGTGCCCTGTGTGAAGGACATAACCATTATATGCCTGGACGTTCGTGACTTCAAAATCGCATGTGCCGTCGATAACGATGTTTCCGGTATCATACTCCTGACCTCCGGCCTCCGCATAAAAGCTCGTACGGTCAAGGAGGATACCGAAATTGGCATCATCGGGAATCGTAACGGTGGACCCAAGGAACTCGCGATCGTAGTAAATGCCCTTTATCACAGCAGTGACATTTCCAAGCTCTTTCGTAAACGCTGATCACCATTGCCTGTGGAGAAAACGGATGACACTCACGGTATTTGGGTGAATCGTCCGTTTTGGGTATAGCATCATTTTTCTCCAACGCCGCGAGATCATGAACGTCAAGCTTGACACAGTCTGCCTTATCTTTCTTGAACGTGCCCTTGCTTGCTTCCTTTGATCGTTCTTGTGCAGCCTCAAACTCCTTCTCGTTGATGGTAAGAGAAAGCTCCTGCGCCATGAGACGCGTCAAGTCGACGGGGAAACCAAAGGTGTCGTATAAGCGCCAGACGTCTGCACCGCCAAGTTCACTGGAGCCAGCTTCTCTTGCGCGCGCGGCATATTGATCAAAAAGCTTCTCACCGCGATCCAAGGTACGCGAGAAAGATTCTTCTTCTTCGTCCAGAATCTCCTTGATCTCTTCCTGCTTGCTTCGAAGTTCCGGGAAGACGTCGCCCTGAATACGTTTAACGGGTCACGAACGTGCAAAGTCAAGGTTGCGCATACCAACTGTTCGACCACAACGGGCATGAGCGATGAAAAGAACGAACCGATTGGTGCGCCGAGCTTCTTTCTGACATATCGACAGCCACGGCGAAGGATACGACGCAGAACGTAGCCTCGGCCGACATTGTTTGGCACACCCCCATCACTCAGGGCGATCGAGAGAGTTCGCACATGATCGGCAACGACGCGATAGGCAGTGTCAATGCCATCGACATCCTCTGCGCCAAACATGCCAGTGTATGGACGTGCGCCGCTAAGCTCTTGGATCTTCGCCATGATTGGGTAAAAGACGTCCGTGTCATAGTTGGATAGCCGGTTTTGAAGGACAGAAACGACGCGTTCGAAGCCCATCCCGGTATCCACATGTTTCGCGGGGAGAGGTCTAAGAGAGCCGTCGTCTTCGCGATTGAACTGGATGAAGACGTTGTTCCAAATTTCGACGACCGTTGGGTCATCGGCGTCGACAAGATGAGGAACCTCACGACCACCTATTCGATCGACATGTATCTCGCTGTGAAGGCAATTGATATGAAACACGACCAAAAGACGCCCGGCTCACCTGCAGGGGCCACACGGACCGGTGGGACCCATCTCTGCAAGGGTAGGTCAGGAAGGAGTCGGACGAAAGAGAAAGCGAATTACCCCAAAAGTTGAACTTTGATGGGATGACATGTGTAGGGTCCATACCAAGATCAAGCCAGGTTTTCTTGGCTTCGTCGTCGCGTGGAATGTTGTTTAGTGGGTCGCCCGCAAAGTAGGTGACATAAAGTCTTTCCTTCGGGAGCTTGTAGACTTGGGTCAAAAGTTCCCAGCTAAAAGTGATGGCCTCTTTCTACGAGGATGAAATGATAAGCGTAACGGGGAGAAAGGGAGGGGGATACTAACCTTGAAGTAGTCTCCGAAAGACCAGTTACCAAGCATCTCAAAAAAGGTGTGATGGTAAGAGTCCTTTCCAACATCCTCGAGATCTGGAACGAGGTGAGTATGTAAACAACCGGATCATACATGGGGAATACCGTTGTGCTTTCCGCCAGCTCTGATGCACTTCTGCGAGTTGAATGCGCGTCTTAGCTTGCCGCGCTCCGAGTTTGGATCGACGGTGCCGAGGAAGATGGATTTATACTAAATCGTGTGAGGGACACGTGTGAATGGGGCAGAGAGACAGAACGGACTTGGTTCATGCCAGCGTTGGCGAAGAGGAGGGTGGGGTCATCGTAAGGAACGGTGGAGGAGGAAGGCACGAAGGTGTGATCTTTGCTACGAAAGTGGGCAAAGAACTCATCGCGAATTCTGCGGGCGGGCCAAGGACCGTTGTAAGACGAGACCATTCTGACGGGGCACACGAGCGATCGATAACCAGACGAAAACCTCATTCGGGCATCATAACGCGAGTCAAAATTGGTCTACGGTGACTCATCGTGACACTATCACGTGAGTCATATAGATTAGATTAGATTCAATACACGTGATCTATGATCTATTTCATGTTATACCTGCCCTGAATTCGATCGATAACTAGATAACTTTTTCGTCTAGCCAACCAACCGCTCTCCAGTTCCGGTGCTCTCCTCCTCTTTCTCAAACGTCATGGTGTACGTGCTTCTCTCTCTTTCTCTCGTCGTCACCTTACTCATCACCATCACTCTCACCCCCTATCTACCAGCAACTTCACCGTAGGTCAGTTAGATCTTTCTCCTCGCAGTCCCCATCGGTTCCTCATTTCTTGCAGAGCAGGTCCGCGCCCTCATGGACAGGCCCACAAACATTCGTAACATGAGTGTCATCGCCCACGGTTAGCTTGGCCCCTATATCGGCCCAAATCGTCATCTCATCCAGCCTTGCTAGTCGATCACGGAAAATCCACTCTCACAGACTCCCTCGTCTCCAAGGCCGGTATTATCGCATCTGCAAAGGCAGGGGACATGCGTTTTACGGACACCCGTGAAGACGAAAAGGAGCGTGGCATCACCATCAAATCAACCGCCATCTCCATGTACTTTGAGATGGGCAAGGAAGACGTCGATGTCATCAAGCAAAAAACTGACGGTATAAACCACTTAATGTACTTGAATTTTCCTAGTCTTACCGATCTCGCCTACCAGGCAATGAATTCTTGATCAACTTGATCGACTCGCCCGGTCACGTCGACTTTTCCTCAGAAGTCACCGCCGCCCTGCGTGTCACGGACGGCGCACTCGTCGTCGTCGACTGTATCGAAGGCGTTTGTGTTCAGACAGAAACCGTCTTGCGTCAGGCTCTTACAGAACGCATCAAACCTGTCGTCGTCATCAACAAGGTCGACCGTGCTCTTCTTGAGCTTCAAGTTCAGAAGGAAGACCTCTATCAATCATTCCAGCGTACAGTCGAGTCCGTCAACGTCATCATCTCGACTTACCATGACACTGCCCTCGGCGACGTTCAAGTCTACCCTGACAAGGGCACCGTCGCCTTCGCTTCTGGCCTCCACGGATGGGGCTTCACCCTTCGTCAGTTCGCTGGCAGGTACTCCAAGAAGTTCGGTGTGCCAAAAGACAAGCTCATTAGCAAGCTTTGGGGCGACAACTATTTCAATCCCGCGACTCGCAAGTGGACCACAAAGCCTTTGGATGCTGACAACAAGCCACTCGAGCGCGCTTTCAACATGTTTGTGCTTGACCCTATATTCAAGATCTTCGACGCTGCCATGAAGAACAAGAAGGCTGTTTTTGAGGACATGATGCAAAAACTTGATATAAAGCTTGCCCCCGATGAAAAAGACCTTTCTGACAAGCCACTCCTCAAAGCCGTCATGCGCAGGTTCCTGCCTGCGGGCGAGGCCCTCCTGGAGATGATAGTCATCCACCTCCCCTCTCCCGCCACTGCTCAGCGCTACCGTGTGGAGACCCTATATGAGGGTCCTATGGATGACGAGTCCGCTATCGGTATCCGCGACTGTGACCCCAAGGGGCCTCTTGTGCTGTACGTTTCCAAGATGGTCCCGACATCCGATAAGGGTCGCTTTTACGCGTTTGGTCGTGTCTTCTCCGGTACTGTTCGTGCAGGTCCCAAGATCCGTATTCAAGGACCCAACTACATACCAGGCAAGAAGGACGACTTATTCGTCAAGTCTGTCCAGCGCACCGTACTTATGATGGGTCGTTACATCGAGCCTATCGAGGATTGTCCTTCCGGTAACATAATTGGTCTCGTTGGTATCGACCAATTCTTGCTCAAGAGTGGTACTCTCACCACTTCCGAAACTGCTCACAACATGAAGGTCATGAAGTTCTCCGTGTCCCCTGTCGTGCAAGTTGCCGTTGAGGTCAAGAACGCCGCCGATCTCCCCAAACTCGTAGAAGGTCTCAAGCGTCTCTCCAAATCTGACCCATGCGTCCAGGCCTGGATTGCCGACACTGGCGAGCACATTGTTGCAGGTGCTGGAGAGCTCCACTTGGAAATCTGTTTGAAGGTCAGATATTTTCCGTTTCTATGTTTCACTTGTCGCTTAGAAATGGGTATAGGATCTTCAAGAAGATCATGCAGGTGTCCCACTCAAGATCTCGGACCCCGTGGTCGGTTATCGCGAGACTGTGAAGGCGGAATCTTCTATTGTTGCCCTATCCAAATCGCAGAATAAGCACAACCGTCTGTATGCGAAAGCTATGCCGCTAGACGAAGAGACTACCAAGGCTATTGAAGGTGGCGTCATCAATGCTCGCGACGATTTCAAATCCCGTGCTCGGATCCTTGCCGATGAACACGGTTGGGATGTCACTGATGCCAGGAAGATCTGGTGCTTCGGCCCTGAGACCACTGGACCTAACTTGTTGGTGGATGTTACCAAGGGTGTCCAATACCTCAATGAAATCAAGGATTCGTGTGTCGCGGCGTTCCAGTGGGCTACCAAGGAAGGTGTCTGTTGTGAAGAGGTTATGCGCGGTGTCCGTGTGAATGTCATGGATGTCACTGTGAGTTCACCACCGCCGTTGCCACTGCCATGTCGTACTGATTCAAGATATTCACAGTTGCACGCTGATGCTATCCACCGTGGAGGAGGTCAAATTATCCCGACTTGCCGACGTGTTTGCTATGCAGCTTGCTTGCTAGCTACACCTGGCCTCCAGGAGCCTGTTTACCTCGGTACGAGATTTCTTATTCCTGTGTGTGAGTGTGGCTGACATGTATATTTAAGTCGAAATTCAGTGTCCTGAGAATGCAATCGGTGGTATTTACAGTGTGCTGAACAAGCGCCGTGGCCAAGTGTTTAGCGAAGAACAGAGGCCGGGAACGCCAATGTTCACTGTTAAGGCATACCTGCCTGTCATGGAATCCTTTGGTTTCAACGGAGAACTTCGTTCACATACTGCAGGTCAAGCCTTCCCGCAGTGTGTGTTTGATCATTGGGAGCTTATGAACGGCTGTATGCGGATGATTTACATATCTAACACTGGGCACTAACTGGATGTGTGTACAGCTCCTCTCGACAAAGGTAGCAAGATCGAAGAACTCGTTACAAACATCCGTAAGCGCAAAGGTCTCAAGGTGAGTACCACTCTAGGACTAGTCCTTTCTTTGTTGTTGACATATCCGGTCGCAGCCCGAAATTCCCGCCCTCGACTACTACTACGATAAGCTGTAATTTGCACCTCGGTGTTGTAGACCGGATCAGCATGGCTTAGGGACTTGTTGTTGTAGGCTGTCGTATCCCAACCGTTTATTACATGTAATTTTTGTCACGTTCCATTTATCTGGAGATGCGACTGCCACAAGTACATGTCCACCGCTCAGTTAATTAGGGATCTCTCGTCCGTATCTCGTTTGATGACACATTGCAGATCAATCCTTGTACGAGATGTTTTATCTGCTGGGTACGAGTTCCCAAGAGCGTGTCTCGGCTCACTTTTGATGTAGTTAAACGATGATCTTGTCCCGAGTCATTTGGCTCCGGTCGGTTGTCATCACGAGCAGGACACAGCCCGCTAACAATTACGGCGCCGCTATGGCAGATCGTACCGGGACCGCTCGCTCCGAGATGAACGAGTGACCTTTGTTCGGTCAATTTGACTCAGAAATTCTGCTGCCCACGTACAAATACGAAGGAAATGCAGGGACGCGAACATACAATTCAAATCTTCTTGAGACATGTCGACTATTATCGATGATTTGGCGACCGTGCCCGGTGTTCAAGCATACCTGCTGAACCACCCCGAATTCGCAGCGCATACGGTTGAGCAGCTGGGGGTATCGGGTAACTTTGCCTATAGGATATACCTTCTCAGAGCATTTGCTGGTCACCGGACGCTCGTTCTCAAATATGCACCCCCATACATTGCTTCGTCTGGCGGAACGTTTCCATTTGACCAGAAACGCCAGGTATTCACCTAACAACCCATTTCCCCCACGATGCTAATAAAAACATTCAGGTCATGGAGGTTCAAGCACTCCGTCTTGCGGCGAAGCTATCCTCATCCTCAGTCCCCGCATTCATCACGGTTCCCACAATCCACCACTTCGACGAGGAAAAACATGTCATAATTATGGATGACGCAGGCAAAGGCTCTCGAACGCTGAAGGAACTGCTCATTGCAGAGGATTTGCCAAGGTCCATATCAGAGCAAATCGGAGCTGCCCTGGGCAAATTCATCTACAATGTCCATACCTGGAACCAGAATCCGGATGTCGATCTAGCATTGTTCGCTAGCCATCAGGACGGGAAGTATATTTCGGTCTTTGCGACCTATGGACGACTCGAGTCCACTCTGTCTGGGAAAGACAAGTTTTCCGAACTGTCAGATCCATCGTTGGAAATCCCTGAGGTGACGATGAAGACGATATCAAGGGTGGCAGAGAAAAGGAAGCAGGCCATATACGCCGCATCTGAATCCGATCCGATGACGCACGGGGACTTCTGGCCAGGAAATCTAGTGGTGTCGTTGAAACGCGGGATAGACGGAAGTAGCATCGAAGGCGTGGAGAAGCTATACGTCCTGGATTGGGAGCTCAGCAAGACCGGGTTGCCTGGACTGGATCTCGGTCAACTGTGTGCGGAGCTGTACGTTCTGTCCGAGTTCTATCCAGCGCGAGTAGAATCGACGCGCGCCATGATCGAGTCCTTTTTGGATGCTTACAGGCAGCAGAAGGGTCGGGACGTCGAGCTTACGAAGACGGTCGTGAGCCACATCGGAGCGCACGCGGTGGTATGGACTCCGCGCGTGAGTTCGTGGACCGGGAGAGAGAAGACGAGAGAGGTGGTGGAAAAAGGAGCAGCAATGTTGGTTCTAGGGGAGGAGGGATCCGAGTCATCCTTGCAAGCGAGTATCGCAGGACGGCTTCTTGAAGAGTTACAGTAGCATCGCATCACGTTGCTTTAGTGAATCTCGTCATGACCCCATCGCTCGCCGAGCTACCCCCGGAAATACACTCGGATATATTGTCACATATTCCTCCAGAAGAATGGCAACAGACTACCCTGTCCCTCATCAGAGCGATGCCACGTTCGCGGGTACCTCTGCGCCACCTCTTTCAGTACATCCATCTCAGGTCAGCGGAGAGTGTGGTACAGTTGCACCGCCGGCTGCGAGGACACCGGGACGAGCAAAGTTGGGTCAAAGAGTTCTCTCTTGAAACATGGACCGTGGATGCAGACGTGGTGGTCAACGTCGTCGCTCTCCTTTCGCAGCTGTCCAGCATCACGTTGTTTGTTGGCCCGAACTTTGCGCCGGAACATTTGGAAGACATGCTGGAACGACCGAGGAAGACTCTGCGTTACATCTCGTTGCGCTTTAGACCGTAGTAAGCCACCGCAGCGCCTCACGACTGAGATGCATCACTAACTGTGATCTCAGTGTGCAGAAGGCAACTTATTACCAGTTTCTCAAGGCAAGGGTCAGCACACCGAGAGTGCACCGTTCGCTAATGTGAAAACTAGGGCGCATACTATGACACAGCCTTGGAAGCCCTTTCTGAATGGCCGGCAGCGAACCTTCCGACCCTATCGATCGTGCAAGACCCTCTCGATGCAGAAATAGCCCGTAAACATAATTTCGCACAACCGCTGGTGTTCTTTCGCCTTGACCCGATCAGCAATCTGGCTTGTTCGCCATATCTCCAATCTCTTACCAGCCTGCGACTGCGAATCCCGTCGAGGAATGTCCCCTATACCCTCTATACCTCGCCTCGCTGCGCACCAGAACTTCGCATCTTGGATTTATCGACGTCCAATGTTCGACTGGTCGACGTGGAGGCGCTGGCGGCGAGGTTTCGACAGTTGATACATCTGATAATAGATGGGTGTAGCATCACGTCTGGGGATCAGGAGAGTGAATGGGCGAACGTCGGGAAGACCTGTGCACTTGCGACCGTCAAAGCGGCCAAAGATCGAGAGAAAAAGCTCAAGGCTTGGCTAGAAGTTCAGGCAGTCAGCGGCAGCTCGGAGCCAGAGCTTGCCACCCCACCCGAAGTCCTAGATGCCACCAGACGAGCCCGTCCAGGTCGGCGTGGACTGGCCACCGCCGCAATATCACTTCGGGATTCGCCAGCAAGAACGACGGTCCCTGCCAATCAGACGAATGTAACTGTCCCAAAAGTTCATATAGTCCCATCAAGCCCGACTATGCGCTCCCTGAGTGCGACCACAAACGAGTCGCACAAGGACAGACACGGCGCCATTCGGGCAGAATTTGAAAGGGGTTGGGACGAGGGTCTGGCTCAACTTGCCGCCATCCGGAAGAGGCTGTTCCAATCGTGGAAAAACGGAGCAAGGATTATGTGCATTGCTGGTAACCAGGGCGTGGAAGAGGGTCTGGAGGGTCTGGAAGACGTCGAAGGAGAAGACGCATTTTACGGACGAGGTGGACACGGAAACGTGTGGTCAGTACCAGTGCTATGTCTTGCGGGCGGAGCGGATCCCGCTGAGCATGTGGATGGATGCGGACATGCGGTAGCCAGTTGCGTCTGGCCAGATCGTGCAATCTAGAATTGTAAAGTAATGATGTACAACTCCTCTAGAGAATGTTTATGATCACGAATCGTTGTTGGGGCTGAGTGAAAAGGTTCGTAACCATTCAGCCTCTTTTTCCATCTCTAAAGGGGACCGAGGCTGTCGTTTGTCATCGGCATCGACGGTCAGCGGCTGGAACCGACCGTCAAGACCGTTTGTGCCCATGAACTGCTGCTGGAGGGAAGCTTCTGAGCGTTCTAAAGCAGGGTATACGTCGTCCATATTCTTGGAGAAGGGGTCGCCCCTGAATTTTCGGGGAAGAATATGAAAGTGGACGTGCGGTACCGACTGCCCCGCAGCCTTGCCGTCCTGGGTATGGGGGTTAACAAGTTGAGACACCGAATCACAGCCGAGACTACCTGACATGCTACAGTGAGTGAGTCTGCACCATAGGCATTTTCGATCACACGTCCGACGTGTTGGACAGAGGTGATGAGGGACGTCAGTTCGGGCGTGGTGAGGTCCGTCAGTCTTGGAACGACACGGGTTGGTATGACGAGCACGTCTTTCGGTGGATGAGTGGGGCGTGGCGAAAACAAGGCGATACTTACGACCTGGCACGATCGGCTTGAGATTTACGATGGCATATGAAAGGGCGGTCTGGTAAAAGGCCTGCCTGGTAACTTCAACGGTAGAGAACAAGAGTGGGGTCATTATATGTACAGCCACCCCGCTCACTGAGTCTCAGCGCCGCATATCCGTCCGACGACATCCATGCCATGTCCAGTCCGACCGAACTACATTTACCCCCAAGTCTGCCATATCCAATAAAGGTCGCCTCCCTGGATGTTAAACAAGGCGCTCCCGTTCGGCGTGGAACCCGCCTGCTCAGTTATTCTTTCAAGTATCAGTCTTCGACGCCCGGAGCACGACCTGAAATTCGCTTCGGAACATGGGACTGTCTCCTTGAAGGCACCGTTGAAACTTGGGACGCTCGTGTGGGCGACGAAATATCCTTCCAGAGGTCAAAGCAAAAGCCTGTTATTACAATCCTCGAGCCCTGTAAGCATGGCGTTCAAGTCGGTGGCCTATGCGGTATCTGCGGAAAGGATATGACCGCGTGAGGGGCATGAACGTTCTTCATTGCCCCCGACCTTAATCCATCATTTCTAGCTATGACTACACCGGTTTCTCCGATGCATCGCGTGCATCTATACAAATGACGCACTCTGCATTCGGTCCGACCGTATCAATGGAGGAAGCACAGAGGATAGAGAAGGAGACTGCTGACCATCTCCTCAAACATAGGAAGCTATCCCTGATCGTCGATCTCGACCAGACAATCGTTCACGCGACCGTTGATCCTACCGTTGGCGAATGGATAACAGAGGGAGAAGCTTGGGAAGCCAAGCAAACGCAAAAGTCCTCCACAACACCCAAGGACGATTCCTCCGACTCGTCCTCTGGAGAGACGCCCGAAGCTGACGCGTGTAATCCCAACTGGGACGCCCTCAAGGATGTCCAAAAGTTTCGACTCGGTCCCGAATCATTCGGTTTGTCTGCATCTAGGGGGTCCCAAAAACCCAAAGGAAAGCACAAGGTCCTCGAAAGCGAGGGCTGCATGTATTACATCAAGCCTCGGTGCGCCATTCGTTCGTGGTTCCGCGAGTGCCAAATTCATGGTTTGTAAAGTCCGGGCCTGCCTGACTTTCTCCGTAACCTGTCTACCAAGTACGAGATGCATGTATACACCATGGGTACTCGCGCCTATGCCGAACAAGTCTGTTCTGCCATTGATCCCAATGGAAAGATATTCGGTGGTCGCATCTTGAGCAGAGATGAAAGCGGGAGTGGGTCTGTCGTAGCACGCATCTGAAATCATTGCTTACCCTCACCTTCGTCAGGTCTCACGCAAAAAAGTTTGCAGCGACTTTTCCCTTGCGATACATCTATGGTCGTCATCATCGACGATCGGGCAGATGTCTGGGAGTGGAGTCCAAACTTGATCAAGGTTATCCCGTGTGAGCGCTTCCAAACGTCTCCCAGAGTGCATCAACTGACATGCGTACCAGACGACTTCTTTGTAGGCATCGGTGACATCAATTCCGCGTTTCTTCCAAAAGTAGAGCCATTGGCACCCGCGGTGCATACTCCAACGCCTGGTTAGTGTTTGCGCAAAGCACTGGACCAATCTTCTCATAATTGATCAGACAGCCCCACCACTCCGCCAGCACCAAGTACGTCAGAAGAACCGTCTCTTTCGCCATCGCCGCTTGTTGAGCCTGAGGAACGCGAGCGAGCCGAGATTGAGTCCAAGGCTTTACTAACCCAGAATTCATTGGCACTCGAGGCTCAAGTAGAAGAACGACCTTTGGCAAAGAAGCAAGAAGAGCTACAGGGTAGAATGATTTAGTTTGAAGGAGATTCCCCGCTCAAGTAGCATTCGCACAGATACCGAACATGCTGTGACATCGACAGACAAGGCCAAAACGGAGCACCCGAAAAAGGCCCTATTGAAAAACGACGACGTCGAACTACGAAGAGTTGGCATGGCAAGTTCAAGTATTGCAATCCGTATTTTTAATATGTTGATTCGTCCCGGCAGTTGTTGGAAAACGTTCATCAGCAATTTTTTGAAACATACGATCGGTCCTCGCTTAGGGAAATAAATAAATGGCCGAAGCCGGGCATTCCGCACTCGTCTAAATCATACGACGTAACAGTGAGTATACGGATAGATCGTGTTTGGTGTGCACTGAGCTTCGGGCAGCGAATCATTCCAGAGATGCGCTTTAGGACTCTGAACGGTGTCCATATTGTCTTCTCGAGTGTTATACCCCTTGATACGAAACCAGAAACAACCGAGATATGGAAAGTGGCGCATATGTTCGGTGCTCGATGTCACACTGAACTGAGCAGCCTTACCACACACGTGGTCGCTGCCAAGGTCTGTTCATCTAGAACCGTCAATATTGGGTTACTTCTGACATTGCAACATTAGCAAGGAACTGTCAAGGTCGACATGGCACGAAAACGGGGTGGCATCAAAATAGTTTGGTTGGCTTGGTTCACGGACTCGATAGCTTTGTGGCGCCGACAAGATGAAACACCGTACTTTCTTGAGGACCCGACTCGACATGCGCCAAGTTTAAGCCCTAATCTTGACCCTCATCCGATTTCCTCGGACCCAGAACCCGATGCCGACGACTGGGATGTCGAGCCTATGCCTTCGGGTAACACAGCCTTTGAGCTTGCAGACATTGACTGGAACGACATAAACGATGAAGTCGAGGCAGCTATGAATGAGAGTGATGACGAAGAAGATTTCAAAAGCGAGCGCAGCGTGAGGAGTGCTATGGCATCAGAAGATGATGACATGACTGATGAAACCCGTAGTCAGCCCAGGTGCGTGCTCTGCCGGGGCGACTGCTTCGACGATTAATCAGACTTGACAATTTAGCCCGAATTCGTCCCCTCGACTGAAGCGTAAGCGTCTAAGAAGCATTACTCCATCAGAAAACGGGAACACCGAGCCACAGCAAGACATATTGCGATCGCCACTGTCTAAACGCAAGAAGGTCGTTTCGAATCGTACGGGAACATCGAAGTTGAAGGAGGCGATTACTGCGGATGAGCTTGCTTTCTCACAGCAATCGAGAAATCGT